>JAQFXU010002572.1:0-20013 GCA_034693705.1 Spatulosminthurus flaviceps
ATTTATATAAAGGTTGAGCAGTTATTACTCTTAATAGGCACTAGCTAATAGGCACAGCCTTTAAGTCTGACTCATTTCAAGTCAAAAGTCAAAGATTATGACAGCAATCATAATAAAAATGTCGAACATAAAAATTTACTGCATGAGTTTTTTATCCAAGAGATTTCTCCTGCCCACCGAATCTCCCTGATAACACTATCTCCTCCTGTGTACAAACATATAACTTGTAGTGTGTATGGGGCTCCTCATCTCTCTCACTTTGCAGCCTCTCCTTCTTATTACTGCTATGAACGGTCTACGGTCTCCCTTCCCTGAAGAGATGTTAAACCTAAATTGTGTGACGGCAATGGAATTTTTCGGCGCTAAAACATAAGTTGGTCTTCCTCTTCTCGCTTCTTATTATAATTTTCATTTCATTCTTCATCTTTTTTGAGATATCGGTGGATATCTGAAGAAGACGAATGATAGTCTTCAAAGTTTGCCGTATTACGTAACAGTATTTTTTATTGCTAAAGCTTTTAATGACTGACCCAGCTAACTGACTGAGTTCATATTATATTTATCCCACAAAACATTATTATTATTTCATTATTTACAAACCTGGGAATTATAATTCGTTCTTCTGCACTTTGTGCAAGTGTTGCATTCGGTATTTGCGATCGTATATTTAAGCATAAAGAGTGACTGAGTTAAAACTTACACCTATTTTTTATATTCTCAGCAATATGTGTTTATTATGTGAAAATATACGTAACATGGATGTGTAATTGACAAGCAAGTGAAGAGAGAAAAAGAGAGAGAGTGAGTGAGTGAGCACTTACATTAAGTTGGGAATGTATATAGTTGCGTGTGAAAGTTTAAATATAGCTACTACGGTAATTTGCAAATTGCAATGGTCCGTGGTTGGTAATGGGTATTAATTTTGTAACAGGAGATGAGCGTCTGGAGGTGAAAGGAATGATTTTAAGGTTTATGTGATTATTTATTATTTCTATTGTCAAATGGTTTTGGCTAATGTTTTGAGTCACTACTATACTGTATACATCAATACATGTAACATGGTATGTAGGGGAAAATGGCTGATTTTGGAAGTACGTATACATGCATTTGATTGTATTTTTATTTATTTTTTAATGGTGGTGTATGTACTCCTTGGGATATGGACAGGTGCTACTAGGATGGGAGCAGCATTATTATTTGAAGGGAGGATTTTTTTGACAGCGTACATATTTTGCTCCATTTTGTTTGTATATGCAAAGGTGATGAAGAAGGAGGGACACTTTGGGAGCTAATTACCGGCGACAGGGGCAGTAGTTCTGTTTCTGTTAGGCTATGTGCTGTATACTTACAAAGAATTGACTTCATTCCGGATTGAATGAGTTCTGCAAAAATTTGCTGTCGTTGCGTTGGAATTTTGTTTACATTTTTCTACCATGCTCTCTGGCTCTGGCTTGTTTTACGAATGTATTTTTTTCTCGTTTTTGCAAATGTCAAATGTGGGTGTTTTCCTTTTACTATTTTTACAACATTATGTATATCGCCCTTATTACACTTGTTTTTTTGCGAATAGTAACAGATCGCGTCGGTATAACCCGTCAATTATGGAGTTGTATTCCCGTTGTGGGTGATAATTCACGCCTATGCTTCGTTAAGGTTAGAATGTTAATGAGATCCAGGAGTGTTTACATGTATATGTATGTTATAGGGGTGGGAGAATTGCGTGCTTATCTTATTTCGCTTGGTTGGCGATAGGTTAAATAGCCTGTAAGTAAATATGAAGTAAAGTAGGTATTTGTGGAGAAGACATGTAGTTTTTTTGTAATGCCAATCACCGGTCGATTCCTGAGCTCTTTAAGCTCATTAACTTGTGAGTGACATTAATGTTAGTGCTTTTTTGCTGGTTACATAGGGGTACTCAGTCTGGCTGTCTTTCGTACTGTACTCACGTCACATGATTTATATTTGGTATTTATACAATATAGTTTATTACATTTATTTGTTGCTTGACTGCAGCAGAAGAGTATAATCAGCAAAGCTCTTGTCTTCTTCTGGGACTCTAAAATTGGTAGTATTTTGTTGAAATTATTGTGAGAAATAATACCGATCTGGTTTTAGAAATAAACTATGTATGATGGTTGAGTTAGCTATCATGAAATGAACATGTGGGAGAGCCTTTTGTGCTTTGAAATAAAATAAGTGTTGAGGTGGGAATAGAAGTATTTTATGTAGCTAGTGGCATGTGATGGAACTGATACGTTAGTGGTATTCTCTACGGAATTTTAGAAAGGTGGTTTGCACAGGTTTCCTGGTAGCCCGGCACTCGGTGGCTTGATCGCTCCATTATTGATTTTACTATTGCTTTAATCATTTTAAATGTCTTATTTTCTAGCCAGTTTCTCACCATATAATTATCAACAATATTTAGTGTGTGTTTCCATAAAGTACCAATTTTATCCAGACTGATTGATATAAAAACAAGTTTCATGAATATTTGGAATTCTGGTATGAAGGAATGTGTATTAATAGGGCCTGATATGCTGGAAACTGTTGGCACGGAGGGTCTGACACACTGACAGAAAGAGAGAGAGATGAAGGATCTGTAGTGTACACGAAATGAAGTAATTCATCATTTATTTCATTGGCTAAAAGCATTGCGGTCAGTCATGGTCAGGAAGGAAACGCCCGTTTTTCATATTATTCAAATAATATACAAAACGGGACATGGGTGGAGCTATGTGTAAAGTGTGCATAAGTAACTTGTGTAGGCTCTTATCAATATTGATTTTTTAAATTTCAGTGATTTTTATCCAGGGCTCAATTTGTTTTATTATTTTCCTTTATCAGCAACGAGAATGCTATGCGTGGGGAAAGGTGAAGCTGAATATTGTAAAATAAGGGTTTTTATAGCTAGTAGCCAGGCCGGTGGCCGTTGTAGCATTTCTTTTTTACTTTGTTTGCAGCGTAGATTCAAGGATTCTGTTTGACGGGAGGTGAGAAAAACAATTTTGTATAGAATTCTGGAAGAAGTGTTTGGTGCAAAGGCAGAGTGTTTTTGTTGTAGTATTTTTGAGTAGGAAACAGTTACAATGTTGTTCTCTGTACGGCTACGGCTCTGTGTATGTGCTATCCGAATACTTATCTGTGAAAATAGTGGGAGTGAACGAAATGGCTGTAGGTTGTTGGGTGTTGGATGATGTAGTAAATTCGAAGATAAACTAAAAGTTAGATTCCTTTACGCTTTCTCATCTAATTGGGGAAGAACGAACGGGAAAGTTAATTCTATTCGTGGACTATAGCTATCCCTTCTTACTAGCAGCAATCAACGATTTGTTTGTCCAGCACACAAGGAACGTTGAAAGTGAAAACAGTTGGAACATTACCATGAAAATGTTTGTAGAGTTTTGGTCGTAGTAGTACAAAGGATTTATTTCATATTCTCAACGTATAAGTCGAGCTTTGCACATGTCGGATACGCTGTGCGAATAAATGTATATAGTTTTAAGGTACTTGTATGTATGTACTACCTATGTTACGTGTAGTACATATGTTGTCGATCTACTCTAATTCACTCGACTATCTTAAGATCTCTTCTTAAACAGTTAGACGAGAACAGAGTAGATGGATGCAGAATTCCGTGTATACATAAGAACTATATAAGCTATTACATGAATGAAGTAATGCTTGAATGTTATAAAGCGCATTATAGGGCACAATAGCTATAGAATACACTACATACACAAAAGCATGTCAAGCTAGAAGAGCTGCTTTTACCGCGGATCTGGAGTTCTAAAGGGAAGAAAGTAACAGTGAAGTGCAGCAGTAGGATTGTGTTAGTAGTTCTGTAGTCGCTGAAGAACTGCGGCCGCGCTGAAACTTTTCACTCCGAACCTAAGTCATGCAGCTTACCAACAACGTCTGGCTCTCCAGCAAGGGTGTAAATATATGTACGGTTTCAACGCTCGGTCTTTTTCGTAGAGACTTTCATCTGAAAATTTTTTACCACTGTAGTCTTCTCTTGTTGTAGTACGTCTCTGGAAAAGAGTGAGGGAGAGAGAGTGTGTGTGTTTGAGTGAGTGAGGCAGAATCTGTAGGAAAATTTCATTTTGAGGATATAGCATTGGCTGTACTTTTATGCGCCAATGTCGATCCGTTAAACATTGGCCAAAGACGATATAATAGTTACAATTACAAGTTGCAAGGAGGGACGAAGAACGAAATTACAAGTGTAGACAAATAAAGTAACAGGAATTAAATGATAACAAGCGGCAATCTACGACGTCCATTTGAATCTCTACTTAACACTTGACAGTCTCCGCAACTGAATATTTTTTACTGGTACTTATACATTCCTCCTACGTTGTTAGTGATAAGAGAGGTGTTGAAGCTGTACAGTCCGTCATCTTTTGCTATTCTGCGACTATACCATTTTCTGCAATAACTCGAGAACCATATTTGGATCGAAAGGAATTATTATTATTGTATTGAGAGGTGCTGAAATTTTAGCCTTGGTTGAAAATCCACGAAAATAGCAATAGTATACAGAGTCAGATGAGTGGGAATGGGGAACGCGGGCGAAATTTTTGATTATCGATCGAGATCGAAGAGACCGCTGTAACCGCGTATGTACATACCGTACATGGGTACTGCACATGTTGTAGGAGTCACACTCAGGAATAAGCATTAGCATTTCCGCATAAATCTTTCATCGCATTATTAATCGTGTGGGTGGGGTGAGAATTTTTTAATGATCGATCAGTAATGTGTATACACATTGTCCTTTCACTCCAGGGAGTATGTGCTCATTGCTCATCCTTGTCACGCTCAGTTATTGTTAGTGATAATTACTTTTACTACACGTGAAAGTAAAATGTAAAATTAGAGACGTTCAGTTTTATTCTTGTATTCATATCTTCCTTTCGTTGGGTACAGTTAATGCCAGTGAAGATATTACAAATGTGAATTTAACTCAAATTGTCAAAAGAAAGTCTGAAGAAAAAACTGTCAAAACTTCCAAAGTGTTACAAATTGGAAACTTTTGAGAAAAACCTGAGTGATAAAGTGTTGTTATAATCATGTAGATACAAACGGGAAAAATTTGTTTCAACTTTATAGTACGTGTCCGAGTTCAAAAGAGTTCTTTAAGGAATAAGAAAGCTTAAAATTTTACTTGAAGAAAAATGTATGGGTGAATAAAATCTTCAAAAATGTTTCAATGTATTGTCCAGCCAAAAAATGGCTGGACGCCTGGCTTCAGTCGCCAGAATATGAAGGAGGTATTTCCAGGTAAGTTATGAGATACTCTGCATTAAAATATGATTTATTTTTCAACATTTTTGCATATCATACGTTGGATTGGATTTCCAGCCAAAATAAAAATTCCAGTACCTCTTCGTACTTGGAAATACAAATGTTTGTGGAGAATTTCCGCCCTTTTCCCTTCGGCATGGATCTAGTTTAGATTACTTAATTATACACATTGTATATATATGCACATAAACTACAAGGAGGTGCAGAAGTACTTGAAAATTGTATACATTCTCAGTCAGTCTGAACACGGAATGCTACCATTCATTGAAAGACGCAAAGTATACAGGATGTGTGCTGAAGTATAAAACACTAAAAAATCTAATAGGTGAAGCTTATCTGTTGCGTATACAAGTCTGCGTAAATTTCTTTTTCGGATATATGCATTATGTCTTATGTCTGGTAGATATCCCTCTCTTTCTGATATTCAGGTGCATGCAAAGTTATGCCCTTACAGGGGGATAAAAGCGACTAAATGGAGTTGTAACTTGCGGCTGTATGTGTATCTAAGTATGTCTGATTTCATGTTGAACATGACTTTCACTTTATGTCAAAGATGTATAGATACAATCTGTGCAAGTTCCATTTGCTCTTGTTGAATATTCTAGAAGGTAACAAGACGAGAAACAAGAAGGAGAGATTGTGTAAAGTGTAATGTTGTACGAATGTTTTGATAATGTTAGGCAGACGCTACGATCATAAGTTATTTTTATAGCTTTTAGTTTAATAATAAGCACACATGGCACATGTATACGGCTTTTGTATTAATATCTTGAGTAATACAGATTTAACTCGATCCTTAAATAGCAAATCCATTTACAGCATTGGGCTGCATGCCTATTTACGTTTTTGTCAAGCACCAATTTAGTATTTTATATTGAGAGATTTGTTACCATGTTAGGACGGTGTGTTATTCGAGAAGGGAATAAATAGTAGTAATTTCTTGTGCTAATTATCTTATGGTTTAGGCTCAAGTGTTGGGCGAATGTCAATGTATGTGCCCTGTACCAATGATTACCAATAATTTGATCCAATTATTGCACTGGAGCTCAGCAGTATTTTTTGTACGCATAATGAATGACAGAAGTCGTGCAGGGTTGTTTTCAAGCCCCACAAATACATAGTGTGAACTTGGCATTATTTTTGTGCACATGTATACAGGTATATATTACTTACATAAAGGATCTAAGTTTGTAAGTAAGTCGTGCATTATAGAGTTACTACATGCCACAGGTCGTATTATCCACAAAACTATTAACGATAAAGATAAATACTCAATTCTGTATGGGTGTTCTGTCGCTTTTTAAGTTAGATATGGCTGGAAATTAGTGAATATTAGCATGAAAAATACTAGAAAAATAGGCTATAGCCATTTTCCATTTGAATGTCTCAATAAAGTAGTTGTGTTGTGTGTGTACGTTTTTTAAATTTTTATATAACTGGAATGCTATCACGTTAGCGAAATGATTTCCGCTCCTATTTCACGTGCCTTATTTATCGGTTAAATCGGTTTGACCTTTGTGGTAGCCCAAATAGTGAATATTTGGGATGATTATGTATACTATGCCTTATTGGTAGTTTATATTCATTCACTCACCAAAAGTGAATGTCACAATTACCTTGAATGTCTTGCAAATCGGTTACATCTGGCTGAGGTTATACAAGTTTCGAACTTTATGGCATTTATGGAGGCAGAGTGGCACAGAGGACATAATATAATAATTGCATATTTTTCAAATGTATGGGTGTTAGTAGTTCCATTCGTATACGCGTCAACTCTAACTTAAATATTCCTTTTACAGGAAAGCGTTTGCAGACTTTGTACATATTTTGTGTATCATGTTTCGCCAATTATACATATCTTCTGTAGTATTGTTTATACATGTGTAATGATACTTATTGTCAATAATTATAGATTTGAGATTCCAACTTCAAGAGCAGTTGCGATGTTTGGATTCTCGAGTGGAAACGCAAGCAGCCCTCACATATGAATTACAGGACTTTTTCCGAAGGCGTGCGGAAGTGGAATTAGAATGTAGCCGAAGTCTAGACAAATTGGCCAAAACATTAGCTTTCAGGCAAAAGGAACTGAAAACAAAGTAAGTGACGGGGGTATTTTTTAAGTTGTGTACTTTGAACTCCAAAGTTTGGAGTTAGATGAACATTTAGTATGGGTGGGCTGAAAAATGGTTCGCGAATGGTAATCGTAATCGGCTTTCTTTGATTCCGACATTGGAAGTGTCTTTAGCCTTTAGTGCGTAGAGCGGTAATGTAATTTCGAAGACATTTTAAATGGTTGAGCAGTAAGCGTGAATCTTTTATGCCTATACAAGCAGTTCTAATAGATGTACACGCCACGGCTTCTTATTATGTGGTTAGTATTTTAATTAAAAGATATTATTGACAGTTGAAACGATTGTGCGTGTGCTGCGAAATTGGATACTAGGCACTAGGCGGACTAACAAGTTGGCTGTTTGTCTCCACTATGCCTGCCAACTTGTCAGCGCTTGACACATTTTTATTTTGTTATTATGACATTTGCGTTGAAGGGTATCTTTTCCAGATCCAGCAAGGAATGAATTGAAATAATAGCAGAAAAATAATTATGCTAATAAGCACACTGCAATTTTTTGCAGGCGGGACCAGTGGCACCTATTTTCCGTTTCAAACTGTTGGCAGCAACTAATTACTGAAACGAGGAAACAAAGTAAGGAGCATGCAGTTCTCGCGGAAATCTACAATACTCATGTGACATCGCGTCTTTCGTATGTATCCGACGATTTACAACGAATTTACAAACAGGTAAATGTTTTGATTGAAGTTAGATTACAATATGTCGTATTTCCGATGATGTAGTTATACCCAGTTTTTTTAAATTCCAGTGTAAAGAAGTAGGAATTGAAGCCCATGAAGAATTGCTAAAAGTCCTCCATGAACTGCACACTTCCACAAAAACATTTCACGCGTACCATGCGGAATGTAAACAAGCTGAGGCCAAATTAAAGGTGGTTGAGGGACAAAAAGCCAAGTTAGAACTAGCCATTCCCAAAGAGAAAATTGATCGTTCCAAGAAAATTCGTCTGGTTGATAAAGAAATCCAAAAGGTGTGTGTATATTGATCTTATCTCAGCCTGGCCTGAGTCGTCATATCTGGATTCGCTTATCTGGCTTGTTTTCTTTTGTGTTGCTTTGTTCTCACGTGCGACGATTGTTTTGCTCTCAGTTGGCTGATAATATGTAATTCACCTTCATGCTGTACCTTGTGAAAAGACGATAAATAATGAGCTTTTCACATGTTCGTAGCGCAAGAGCAAGTATACGGATGCACGGATCAAGGCATTGAAAGCTAAAAATGAGTACATCCTTTGCATGGATGCTGCCAATGCTGCTGTTCAAAAATACTTCGTAGATGATCTCTCTGACTTGATTGACGTACGTACTATATAATAAAAAACAAGGCGAATAAAGATTCATAAATTTTAAAAAAATGAGAAATATTGTTACATGGTGATATTTTTGCAATAGGATACGTAAGAAAAAAGCTAATGAAAGCATGAATTCTTTAATTTGACAGTGCATGGATCTCGGATTTTACCAGTGTATAGCTCGAGCGATTAACATGTACCTGTCATCGCAGGAGTACATGAAAAAATCTCTCCAGTCAAACATGGATAGTTTGAATAAGTGCATTAGTTCCTTAGATTCCCGACTGGATAAGCAGAAGTTCCTGGAGGCTAATAACTCAGCTTTTATCATGCCCAAGAAGTTTGAATTCCAAGTACCAATAGTCAAAGGGGAAGAGGTACGTTGTCCGTCTCTGAAATAAAGTCATAGTGTTGTGTACTTTCGATAGAAAATTGGAGAAAGTCAGGAAGGATGGTCGAGGATAACGTCTGCCACTTTACAAATTTTTTTACAGGACGTCAGCGAACCACCTGAACTGGAATCAACTGGTATGATTCGTCAGGAATTGGAACAGAGGCTCTTACAGCTTCATAGGAGACTGGACACACTTCGCACTGAGTCTGATGAATTGTGGAAAACATTGGAAACAGCAGAAAGTTCTTTGCTTGAAATGCTCACTGCTAAGGATTATGACTCTTCCACTTATTTTGATGACGTTACTAAACCGAAACAGCCTGAGGCTCTCACCTTGAAAATCAGAGCTGATCGGCATGAAACTGACGAGTTCCATTTATCTGTGAGCACTGATTACTCTGTAATTTAGGGAAGCGAGTTGCACTGCTTGAGTTTGATATAATAATTTCAAATAATTTATTGTTCAATGCTATGCAGAAATTCCACGACTATATGCTCAGCACAAATCGGATAGCAAGACTGCAAGCTAAGTATGATCACATTCGTAAAGTATTGGGAGAAACGGATCAAGGAGGATCATCACCAGCATTAGCTCAAACTTTGGCTGGTACGTAGATAGAGTAAATGAAGTTATGGCTTTCTTGATAGTATACCACAGAAAGTCTGAAATTATCTAATTGCTCTTCACTTCAGGTGGTCCTCAACCAGTAAGGAAAGTGCGAAGAAAGAGAATTGGCCAGTTACAGATTTCTGGGATACCACGACTGTTTGGGGGTAGCTTGGAAGAGTATTTGGAAGTTATGAATCAAGATATTCCTCTTGTTATGAAAAGTTGCATTCGTGTTATAAACCTTTATGGTAAAATATAGCATTTTAACAAGAAAAGTTTATTTATTACTACTTACTGGTCGGAATTCGCAACTAGTGAATGCGTTGATCAAATATTCATCAAATTTCTTAATATATTTAGGTCTACACCATCAAGGGATTTTCCGTGTGTCAGGGTCTCAAGTAGAGATAAATAATTTTAAAGATGCTTTTGAACGAGGTGATGATCCTTTAGCTGATGTTAACGATGCTTCTGACATCAATTCCGTAGCTGGGGTTTTGAAACTCTACCTGAGGGAACTCCGGGAACCGCTCTTCCCCATTGTTTATTTTGAACAATTCATGGAATTGGCTCGTAAGTATTGATGAGTTGAAAGAAACCTAGACGCGTTCTACTTTCGGGTGTAGTTTCTGCATCTTTCATCATAATTGCCAATTAAAATTTATAAACTTCCCTATCACAGTGAATTATTTGCAAAGTTGAGCATTCTTGATTGTTACGTCTTTGCCAACTGTACCAAAATAGTTTATAAATGATAATTTTGTTGAATAGATGCGCGCGTAGATAATAAGCGAATTGATTGTATTTTGTACACGTACACAGAGCTGGAGTCAAAGCAAGTGTTTGTATCGAAGATGAAAGATTTAGTCAAGTCGCTTCCAAGAGTTGTATTTATTGTACTTCGTTATCTGTTTGCCTTCTTGAATCAGTAAGTTGTCATTTAATTCCATTTGTCGTTCAAGTTTTATTGAATGTGTCATACGTTTTGCTTTAACGTTGATAAATTTCTAGCCTGTCGGAGTTCAGTGATGAGAACATGATGGATCCTTACAACCTAGCCATTTGCTTTGGTCCTACTCTTGTCCCTGTTCCAGAAGACAAAGATCAAGTAAGAGTGTTTAAAACATGTAGTAATTCCAGCTCTTTAGAGCTTCTAAATGTTCCGCTTGTGTGCACTTATTCTAGAGTTCTTTTATTTGGGAGCAATACAATTTTTATGGGCTTATTTCATGCCTTTGATTTCAAATATGTACAGGTATTTTTTAGTATCCCTTTAATTGCATTTTTATTTTGTATACAACTGCAGATATCAGGGAACGTATTTGTTTTAAAATTGTGTACACATTTTGATTTTATTACTGAAGTTTAGTATGAATATATTTTTAATCTATCAATGAGAATTTTAATATGCATTTTAGGACTGCTATTACTCTTACAAGTTACAAGGCTCACTGCTACTCTTCTCTTTCTCTCTCTTTACCAATCCACCTTTAAAAATCTGTAATTTGAAAACAGTCAACTAAATACAATCTATGTTTTTTTGTTTCCGGTTCCGTTTCATTCTGCAATTCTTACCTCCCCAACATTGTACTAATTGACGGTTAACATTCATTGATGGCGGGCTCTGCTACTTATAATTATAATTTTCTTTGACAACTTGTATAATCTGCTTCATACGGATGCTATTATTTTGGAATGATTGTATTCAAACTGCATTAACCTGTTACTAAAAATGTTTTGGGCTTTACCATTACAAAATCGAATTCAATAAAAAAATCGAAAAACAAGGTGTTTTCATCTGATATGGGATCGCAGGTTCAATACCAAAATCAAGTGAATGAACTTATCAAAAATGTCATTATTTACAACGAGGATATTTTCCCACAAGATGGAGGCATAATCTACGAGAAGTACATCAGCAAGGAACCGGATGAAGGGTAATATATTCTTGTCCTCTGCTCTTATAAATAGTTGGAACTAAACTGGGAATTTTAACGAAGAATTTTTATCCCATTTTAGAGATGTTGGTGATGCGCCTACAGATCAGTCGCAGGACGAGATGGATTCTGAAATTTGTCCGTCGGAAGATGGTACGTCTTTTTGTAATCCCCCCGTTTTAAATCAGCATACTGGAGGCGGTCCCTGAACAAACCGTCCTTTTTAATCTACATCACACCAGCTATTTTGCAAGTTTCTACAAACTAATTATAAATACAACTGCAAACGTTCGAGAGCACATAACAGCGATGCAATTATGCTCGTTTGCAATATATAATAATGCATACCTTTACCATTTCGGGAAAGTATTCTTATTCGTTTTAATGTATTTTTTTACCAATAATAATTGGTTGCAATGAATCATGCTTGTATAACCCAGCATGCGATTTATTTTGCTAACCAGAGATAATTACGTCAATTTCCAGTGTGTTGCATGAAAGATGTACTTGCTATAATTTCTGATCCTTAAAATAAGGTAATTTATGCACTTAACTTTCGAGTAAACTGCTCGCGGTGGCATAATGATGTTAACACTGAAAGTTGCTTAATACCTGTGTCACTAAGCCCATTGTGCGCATTGTTTAGACGTTAAAATGTAAATGAATGGTTGATTTCCAGCTCAAGGGCACATTATTTAACTAATAGTTAGAAAATTAAAGTGTACTGTTTCTTTCGAGGACAGAGATTTGTGTGATCGTTGCTTTCATGTTTTCGTGGACTGTTTTCAGATTCTGTTTTCCTCAAAGAAAAGGATATCAGCTTGCATATATTTGGAAGTGAGAACCTAATACATTAATTTATATTTTGTTGTACATTTTATGGCTATGTTTGGAAATGATGGCAACGTGGTTTGATGGATTGTTTGTTTTGTATCGAATGTATCGCATGAAGTGGGAAAGAAAGTTCTTTTGCATCCCTTTGTTTTTTTTTGTAATTTATTTATGTCATTCCGCTTTGGTTAGCTTCTGTTTTTAAATGAGTCTTCCACAAAATTTTGCACTTGTTAATTGTGAGTTAATAAATTAAATGTAAAGTTAAATAATATAATGCAATGACTGCACCATCTCAAAAGGCACCTGAATGTCGTACATCATTTCCAATTCAGCCATCATATAATGGTGTTGACTTTTTAGCACGTTGGAATGTTGTAAGCTGTCACGGCGTTATAATTCATAAAAAATTAAACCATAATCATGTGCGTCTGCGTATCTATAAATAAAATGAATGCATTGATCGCAAGACTGAAAAATTGTTCATTTTTCTTCAGAGTCAGAGTTCCTGGAGGCTATTGCTCAATTCGATTTTATGGCACGATCCAAACGAGAAGTGAGTTTCAAGAAAGGGGACGTAGTTACTCTCTACTCCCAAGTATCGGGTGATTGGTGGAAAGGATCAGTGAACGGGATAGATGGACTTGTTCCAGACAAATACATTATGCTAAAAATCAGGTTTGAACAATCGCTACCTAGCTTACCTCGTTGTGGGTTGGTTATATTATGTTCCTTGTGAGCATCACATCTTTCATGTACAGGGACGAAGACAAGGATCGTCTGGATGTCGCAGGCTTATCTAAAGAGGAATTTGCTCACCATAGGAACAGAACGGCAAGTGATTCTTTTTTGAGTACGCAACCTAAGCAATTATCAATATCTTTGTCACCTTCCCTTCACGGTGGCGAGAACCGTCGGATGCTTGGAGTAAAATGTCCTTCACCAGCCTCGCCGCAGTCATTCTTGGGAGTATCTGGCGAATCTCTAGCATCCACTTCCCCCGAGAGTCCGTCTGAATTCGGCACAATCGAAAAAGAACCAAACTGGCCAAAACCGCACACTATGCACACCTCTACTCATCCTCCAGCAACCTCCTCCGCAACACTTGGAGTTAGTCACAGTCATGCTACACCCACAAGGTCGATGTCTATCGCTGTACCCATTGCTTCGTCTACTCCTGTTTCCTCCGCTGGGAATTCCCATGAAATTCATCAGCGCTCTATGAGTGTGACGGAGGAGCGTTTTTTAGGGCAGTCGAACCGAAAAGAGTCTACTTCTGATGAGGTAGCGTTTTTTGGGGCCCGGATATCATGATTTATCCATTATTCGAATTTTTTTATATTTTTTGTTAGTAAAACTTTAAAATGATAAAAATGGGAATAAAAACTATTTTAGAAGGCACCTGTGAAGCCAGCACGTGCTGAGGCCCGGCAGGGACGAGATACTAACGTAAAAACTGTCATGGAAGAGACAGTGTCGATCTCAGTTCCAGATTTGGCCAAAAAGCGCGCACCTGACCAATCTTCGGAAAGTCTGACTGACGACGCGTTGAATGAAAAGTCAAAAATACTTTCAAAGCAGTCAGTTCCTGAAAGATCTATATCAACACATATTTCTGAGTCAAAAGATGAAGAAATTAATATGTCTTTCTCAACCCCGAAAACAGTTGACAATGATGACGCACCTTCAATTGTCGACCTGTCTATGTATCAGCACCAAGAAATGACGAAGTCAACCCTAGAGAAGGACAACCTGTTAGCTAAAACTCAGCACCTTCACATTCTTAAGTCTCCTGGAAAGACCAGGAGTTTAGACTACTCCTCAGTCGGCAAGTTAGAACATTCTAATTCCGTTGGTGGTCGAACTTTAAGTCAAGGTCATGCAGATTCTCATCATCTTACCAAATCTTCTTCCATTACACATAACAACTCCAAGTCTGAAGACCTGGCTCGCGGCAATAACATCGAGAGACCAAATTTCCATACAAATGTTCAGTTTTGGGAGCTACGCTCTCGTTTAGGTTCCGGTCATACTCCAGATCTAGTCATGGACTTGCCCTTGGCTGTTTCCTCAACTGCTGCTGGGGATGTTTTTCACAGCGGTGAGGATTCGTCAGCACCTTTTCCCGATGATTCTAGTCCTTGTTCCTCAGTAAAATCTGACAGTCCTAATAGTAGCGGTGCGGAAAGTCCAGACAGTGTTGTCATGACGGCTGCAGAATGTTTTGCCAAAGCCAACCAATGCACGTTGAAAAAGAATCAACAGTGTCCTAGTAGTCGCTCAGAATGTGGCCCTGCGTCTAGTTTGCTTGGTCATAATTTCCCGACTCCACTCGAATTGGATGGGACTGGTTCTAGTCAAGAGGAAATTATGGCCGAAGCTACGTCTAGCCTGGGCAGCAATATAAATACTTGTTTCCCTGGGGCCAAAGCTCAGATAAGTTTATTCGAGTCCAAGGATATTAAGGTTGGGATTGCTAAACCTCAGGTAAAGGTGAAACCGCAGGTGTTGAAGAAACCAAGCTTTCCAACCCAGCTGATTGAGAAGAACGAACGGAAGAGTCCCACCCCACCTCCTGGGTCTTCTCATTTTAATTAAAATAAAACAATGTTTGTCCTATAGATGTTATGTTTTTGTTAATACTGTTTTTCGTCGTCATGTATATACAGGCGCTAAGGAAAAGTTTTGAAACCAAATTGAAATCGAATCAAGGTACAAAGCCATTGAAAATTAAACTTCGCTTTTTAATTATTATAGTCCATAACAGTGGTTATGATATTTAAACAACAGTTTTATTCCAACTTTGTACTATGTCGTATTTGCATTTCAACAAATACATTATAATATTCCTTTCTAGTTCTATGTAAGTACTTTTACTAAAAAGCATTTGCACAAGTGTTTTTAAATTATTTTCAATATTTTATATTTTATCTTAGTTTTGAGTAAGTTTAAGCTCCGCTTTTTTTGAAAGACCAAATCCTTCTAAAAAAGAGATTACTAGATGTTTTAGCAAAATGAAAATGTGTATACAAGGGAAGAACTTTCATCTTTTGCCAGTTTGACAAGCTACGGGACCTGACTGCTTTAAAACCTCCTGGTAAATCATGGAATAATCTTTGGTCGAGAATCGACATTGTGTATATCTATATACAAAATACATACTTACATACATGCATTGATAAAAATAAGCTAATCTTTTAGTCGTGTGCTGATTTTTGAGCCATCAAAATATAATAAATGTGAACCATAATAAATTATTACTGTGCTACTGAAAATCCTTACATAATACTTTACTAACAGTAGGATTTTTAGATGGGTATTGTATCCCTCCTTGATTTACAATTTGTAGTTACTATTAAATAATCCAGAAAGTCATGTTATACATGCTACGATATTATTACCAAAAATGTACGATTCAGGTCCAGTAACGTAAAGTGTTTACTCAATAACAATGTTTGCTACAGTGCTACAAGCGTTTGCCAGTGTGGAAAAAGGCTAGGACACGAATTTCTTGAGCAAGTATTGAAATACGATTATGCATTTAAAATCGTTGAATAATTGTAATTTAAATAGCTATTCAAATTCTAAATAAAGTTTGTAGACTGAGTTACATTGTTTGAACAATCAATCCCTGATTCCTTGTGTTCTATAAATTACGAGTATTATTACTTGCATCTTGCATTCATATCTACAACCTATCATGCTCATTCATTTCTTCATCTACGAAATTGCGATTTAAAGAAAATTAAAGAATGCAGGAATTATTGCACTTTATTAATAATTGAAATATAATTTAAAACCAACGAGTTCCAACGAACATCATCGAAACATTATTACTAAAAATAATTTCAATTTTCAACCCCAGTTTCCGCTGGATTTTTAGCTGTCCTTTTGCTTTGGTTTGAATTCTCCATTTTCGGCGATTCTAACTGTATAGTAACCGGGCCATCACCTTGAATATCAACTTGCATAAAGTGACCAAACTTTCCTTCTACAATGAAACCATGCATGTGAATGAGTTATAATAAACCTCCACGAATTTACCAAAAAATAATAGCTAATGCGAGCTCGCAAAAAATTCAATACCTTTAACTAATTCCGGTGCGTGAGCAGCTTTCAGTTGAGAAATAAACTTATCGAAAAAATCTTTAGAATCTGGAGACGGCATTGCTTGATGGAAATCTGGAGAGTTGCCTTTAAGGGTATGGTAAAGAGTAAACTGGCTTACGCATAAAATCTTTAAAAAATAAAATATAACAATATTAAAATAACATGAAACACTGAACCTTCAGGTAATCCGAATAATTTACAATTCCACTATTTTCCCACTCACTTCATATTTCTGAGACGATAGGCTATGTGTCCATCTTTTCCCCTCACCATCGCTCCATAAACGCAAATTCAGTAGTTTACGAACGCTGAAACACAATATTCAGCGATAATTTGCGTCGAATATCATAAATTCATTATGCATCAATACTAATTAATTATTATATGCTGCAATATGATTTCTACTACAGCAGTCTACTCTACGAATTTCATTTCAAAATGAATGCTACGAAAGCTTTGCAAACATGGGAATGCATGGCAATTATGGCCCCACGGGGTGACTTTTTCAGTTCCAGCAATTTATAAGCCGGTCAATTCACCTCACGTGACCACATTTTCTCCTCTTAGCAACATTTCCAGAATTTACCCCATAGGCCATAACTGCTTTATGTTGTTCCCTTCCTTCTAATCTAAACATTAAACAAATTCAAGGCGCCATCATGCTTGAATATATGTATTTACTACATAAATAAGTACATAATTAGCCTCTCTATTCTATCACAAATTCTTTGTTTACATCAAGAATTAAATAAAACAACTCACATATATTCGATGTCCTTGTCCGTATCACTTTTACAAATTCCCACTAGCACGCAAAGACCTTTTCCAATCGAGCTGATCAGTTCCCCATTCACTGCCAAAGCATAAAAAAATCTTGTAATTTATTTAATTCTTCTCAGATTCCCAAAAAACTTGTTCATCTCCTGAAAGGGAGAATAACAAGAAGAACACCTGCCAAACTCAACGCAACATTTTATTACGACACTCTAAAAAAACAATGCACCACTGAAGTATTACTGCATTTGCAAAAATTAAAACAATCTCTTCAACTGCCCCACCTGAAACACTTGCCCGTGACACCCGTTGAATCACTGCTTTCATTTTTGCTCCTAAAAAATCCTCCGAACCTGCCCGTATAAAAAAGCCTACAGGAAATCCTCTGGTAACAATAATAAATGATCAGATTAAAACCGCCTGGCCCCAAAATTATCAAATTCTAAAATACATGTAAGTACATCAATTTATACTTGTATTTAAAACACAAACCCAATTAAAAATAATTAATAAATATCTAAACCGACAAATTTTCACGAAATATTTGTAACGCATACGATTCTAGTTTGCAATCTCCACTCTTTAGTCTTTCAACTTTAGGGCTAAAAAATTACATTAATACCCGTGTTTTTAAATGTCGCGCCGTTAATTGCTCATCATAGATAAAAGCCAAAGGACACATTGAGTGATCCATAAGGACTAATCAGTAGTTATGCATAGTTGGTTGCTACAAATGCAAATTACATCTTCCACCTGCAATTCCATATTTGGGTGTTTTTAAAATCTTGGGAATTTTGATATTTTAACCCGAATTCTAGTATATGTACATTATCTATCCATTAATTGGTATATGCGCAATTATTTGGACCTATCATAAGAAGCACATAATAATTATGTTCCCAAAATGTTTCATAAATGGTCCTTCAACATTTCATGCACATGTGTAATTAGTAATTACATTACTTTCGATAAACCATGATCGTGGTTATACCTGCACAAATATTTCAACGAGATGAACACACGAAAGCTTCTTCCCTTCTTCAAATAATATATTTTTCAACATGTCATGCACAGGCAATACTTACATATATAGTATTGACTAGTGAGCATAAAAATTACTTTTAATTGCAATTAACTCCAAAACGGTAAATATTGGGGCAATGCCTTGAGAGCGCTTAATTAGGAATTACGTGACCTCTCATTATTGACACACATATTGAACTCAAATGTTAAAATACCATAAGAAACACATTGTATACATTCTTATTAGTTATTTGTAATTTCAGTAAATAATTAAGTGAATCAGGCGAATTCATGCACACAGTAAAAAATAAATCAGGCCATTTAACAGGATCCCATGCCAAAATCTTTGCACTCGGAATCCTGTTAAAATTTAACAGGGGCCCCTGTAGAATTATATGGGCCCCGGTTAAATTTTTGTAAAAATTGTATATTTAACAGGGGAACCTGTTAAATTTTAACAGATTTCCGAGTACAAAGATTTTGGCGTGGGATCTTGTTGATTTTCAAAATTATTTTTTAGAGTGCAGTTGGATATAATAGATGTACATATTGAAATCTCCTTAAACTCTTTCCTTGAATTGCCAATTTTATCATCCCCTTCAAATGATTGGCAACTGGCAATGCTGGTGGTTATGATAGTCATCACGCGGTTAGAATGGAAAAAATGCATTCCGCTTTAGTCAATTATTTCCACAAGGTTTAAAACGCACTATTCTATATTTGACGCTCGTAGTAGTTTTAAAACTTATGTATATTTACTTGATGTGATATTTCTACATTTTACTACTAAATGCCTTCCGGAGACGGAATCGCCACTCGCCACCTCCGAGCTGATTATTTACTCCTGCCCTGGTTTTGTTCAAAACAGACTAAAAGATACAAGTTCATTCGATCGAATAATTAGGTGAAACGGATAAAATTATATTTGCTAGTACGGGTAATATTTTTATTTATCGTGAATTTGAGTTCACAAATTTTAACCTGAATGATTACGCTTTCATTAATTTTATAACGTTTTTTTGTTCTTCCAGTACGAATGCGCGTATGATTCTGTAAAGAAAAACCCAACAAATTACTAATACTTAATAATGTGTATCCGGTTTGTTCAATGACCCATATGAAAGTAACTCAAATGCCAAGTGAAACCTGAAACCACTAAATATCCCTACCTCTCTGTGACGCACCTATGGCAAAGGACACCTCCGTAGGCTCGGTTAACCATCTTCAAGCGATGGGCTTACTGGGCACGCTCACGGGAACGGGCAGGGGCAACACCAAGGATCTTTATGTACCTTACAACCGCCGCATTTCGGGATTTGCTTTCCCTTCTTGACATACTGGTAGACGATTCTTCCACCCGGGGTTCGGAAACTAATATTAAAATAAATCGTCGAAAATTAATCCAAATGACACAATACTAATTCCCAATACTTCAAAACACCAAAACCTGCGCCAATCATGAGCTCTATTCTGAACATTATAATAGAATTAATCACCACCAAATTTGGAAATTATACTCGGATAATAACACGAAAAACTCACATTCCCCGCCTATTGCTCGCAGTGTTGTACGATAACCTTCTTCGAAGTGTCACACGTTCACCC
>JAQFXU010002573.1:0-20012 GCA_034693705.1 Spatulosminthurus flaviceps
CTCTTATGACACCCTAAAATCCTTCCACTGACAATCACCCTGTCATTTCCAGATTAGCTTTTGACTCCTCATCTCACATTTTGTTCACACTTATTTTCTCTCTCTCCCACACACTCCTATCATCTCCATTACACCATATAGCTACAGAATTCCCCCAGAAATGAATGGAATGACGTATAAACCAGAGCGTTTACATTTTATTGTCTCATTCTCTGGACAGCGATGGGGATTGTCCAGCCCGTCTATTCTATCATCTCTTCTTCTTCCCTTCTGTCTTTTTCTCTCTCTCTCTATCCATCGCATCCTTCCTTTCTCCTCCAACTTTCTCTCTCTCTCTCCTCTATTTTGAGAAAAACTGTCGTCCTCCTTGATTATCTCCTCCCAAGAGTTCCTCCTTCTCTTCAATGAGAGAAAATGATGGGCCAACTGGACTCTTTCCACCAAAAAAAGTGATTTCACCCTTTAAAAAAATCCAGGACGTTGCTCTCCGTATGTTCCGAAATAAAAAAAATCTCTCTATAAAAAACTCCTCCTTTACTATACACTTTTGTAGCAAAAAATAAAAAGACGTAGCAAGGAAGAAATTCTTTATTATTATTATTATTATATCAAAATATATAGGATTATTATTTTCCAAGAAGGAGAAAAAGGATGTGGCTTTAAATAGTCCAAATATACATTGAATTCCCCATATAAGGGAAATATCCATGTATATTTTCCAATGCTACAGAAAGATTCGACTCTTGGATTCATGTGGATGACTCTTTGGCGCCGCTCCAGAGGGTGAAATGAGAGTAAGTGGAGTGTGTGTAACGGGAGTGAGAATCTGCCTGTTTTCTTCCTCCGCTTCTTCTTCTTCTTCTTCTTCTTCTTCCTATGGAGCTTCTTTTTTTAAGGTTCACATCATTTCTCGCAACCGTAGGTTTCAATGGGGGAATTTTTCTTCTATACTCACCCTCCTCTTTCTCTCCTCTTGTATTGGAATGGGAAAAGATAGGAGGAATGAAATGGTACGAAATTGGTAGACATTCTTTTTTTCCTCTTCTCTTCTTTCCTTTTTAAGCTGTCGTCCTCAGGTTCTTTGTCGAGAGAGAAAACGTTCTTAACTTTACATTGTGAGCGCCGTCCTTTTCCTTGCCACTTTCACCGCAACAGACAACAACTGGGAAAAGTTGTTGTCTGTTGTTGCTCTTACTCCTTTTTTTTGCCCCTCTTGCAAAAATTTTAATCTCTTGAGAAATATCATTTTAAGAAAATTTCCTCCCATAATTTTTTCCCATTGATTTGTATATGGGAAAATGACATTTTTCTTGGAAGTTGAAAGGGCACAAATTTGGGAATTTTTTCCCAAGAAAATATCACTTTGACTCATGATGAGTCATTGGCTCGTGGAGAGATGATCATTTTACTTGTTAAAAGCTCCACGTCTGTTCTGTCGTCTGGTTTTTACTATTCTGTTGGAAATGCATTTTTACGTTATAAAGTCACATTGCCTATGTTTATACAGGCGTGGACATATGCACGTGCTATAGGCTTGTATATACATAGAAGGGAAATGATATTCCCAATGAATCACTTTCGTCTGTGGGATTTGAAGGTTAACGTGATTTTTGTCAAGGGACTTTTACCATTGGATTTTAGCGTCATTTACTTCCATATGGTTAAAAGACTGGGTAAACTTTTATTTGTATTACAACGTATACGGAGAACATAAGAATTAGTTGGATTTCCTATGTAAATTATAGGTTTAAAAATGTTAAAGGCGGCCAAAGATTTTCCGCTGGTATTTTTTATGCAGAAAAATGCATTTGAGTGAGAAATTGACATGTGTTTTTATACGGAGATTATAGCAATGTGGGAGAAAATAGACAAAGTTTTAGTTTAAAAAAATTCGTGGAAATTTGTTATGTTTTGCGGGTTAGTAAAAAAATGTATCATTTTTACCTCCTACTACATATATCCTACCTTATGGCAAATAAATTTGTATGTAGATAGTGCTAATAGCTTGTGAACATGGTAAGAAAGTAGAGAGTAAAAAAAATGTATTAGAAAAAAAACTTTTTCTTGTTCTCAATTCAACTTGTCCTCTCTTTGCACAGGCTGTAGTGTAAAAAGACATGAGAAATAAAATGTATATGGAGAAGTGGTTTTGTTTGTTATTATTACCGCATGTCTCACTTTGAATCCTGGGGATTATATTCCTGCAATAAAAAACCCCCGTGCTTTCACAGAAAGTAAAAAGCAGAGGATTTTTAACAACACACTCTCTCACTGCCATGTAATAAAACTACACATACAATGATACAGGGAAAAACGCTTCAAAAATCCAATGATTTTTTTCACGTCTGCCGTCTCTACTAATAATGGCTCATTTGCATGTAGAAATTTCTCTCTTCATTGGCGGATATCCTAAATATATATTTTTCTCTCTCTCTCTCTCTCCCGCTGATATTTTATTTTTTAAAACTCTTTTAAATTTTATGTTAAACCTACTTTCCTGAACAATACGTAGGATTTTTATGTTTTTCTCTTGTTATGTCAGTCAAAGAAGGAAAAAGTCTTGCTCATTTTATTGCAAAATTTTTTGGAATATTGCAAAGGGATAAAAAATTTCATGGGGCTATGGTTAACAAAGCTATATGGGTTAAAAATGTATTAAATCCTCAGGAAGGTACTCCTATGGTAATAAAAGGATGAGACAATCCCTATATAACATATGTGTTCAAACATAAGTCAAGTCAGAGAAGAGCAGAAAGTTCACTTGTGTCATTTGAGGATGATCAAATGCTAAAAGCATTCCCTATGACATCATTCTCTCCTCCTCACAAAAAGCCATCTGTCACCCACTCGCTTAATTTCCCATGCACATATGAACATAAAAATACAAAGGAAAAACATTGGAAAAATAGTGCACAAGATTTTTTGATGAATTAGCACTCAAAAGTTGAGGGGATTTTCAAGGCTTCTCTGGATATTAAGTGAATTTTAGTATGTACATTGTACATTTTGAGAAGAGAAAAAAGAAATGCTAAAAATGTAACAAAAAAAATATTGTTAGAGTTAAATAGAGGAAATAATATTAATTGAGTGGATTTTTTTCCAACTCAACGAGAATAAGTGGGCTTGTACAGATGAAGAGGGAGAATTGAGACGGAGACGAGGAAGAAAAGGTAATGGCAATAGTTTTCTTAGGATTATCAACAACTCTTCTTCGGTCCATTACCCTTTCTTGTGTAGTAAAAATCTTTACTTAACCTCTCCCCTATTGCAACAAGGAAGAGTGAGAGAGAGAGGATTGGAGTCTCAGACTCTGAGATTCTTATAGCTATTTACCAATTAACGAGACTTTTCCTACGATCAGCTCCATTTCTCCTGTCTTTCAGACGCCAAAGGTTCATTCAAAGTCGGATCATTTTATCTTCTAGGAGAGGATAGGAAATATACACAACTTTTCCTATCTCATATACAGAGAGATGCTTTTTCAGCTACGCTTTTACTCATTCCATGGCATTGCATGGGTAAATGTCTAAATTGTTCTTTGATGCTTGGAAAAGATACTTCTTAGGAGAAGAACATGCTTTTTTCCTATTATTGACTTTCTCATTCACATTGTTATTACCCAGGAATTTTTCTTTACCTTTTATATGCAAGGTGCTATTATGTACGGTTGTAGGCCTAAGCCCTTGTGTAAGAATTTCGTAAGAATTTAATCCCACACGTTTTTTGAGGAGCACTGTATTTTAGGGAGTAGTGAGTTTTTTTTTCTCTATTCATTTGTATTATTTATATACGTATTTATTGGTTATAGGGAATTTACATGTAAAAACGTGATTTTTTCATAGCTGGAATAATGATACGGGAATAGGTGTCTTAATGGGCTCTGTATATGGACGATAGTATAGGAGGATTTGAGTAAATGGTATTTTCTCACCGTGTATACCTTTTTGTATGTACATGGAAAAAAGAATTTGGCCCTTTAAAAATTATGCGAGAATTTCACATTGGATTATTATCATGACATGCTTAAACGGGAGAAATGAGTCAAGTACACAGAGAGCCCCTGACTTTCGGCAGTCTCACGCTCTATTTTGGTGTATGTAATTTTTACATATGTGTATAATGCTACATGTTAACCATACAGCTACGTGAGTACTATTCATATACGTAATGATGTGCATTTTAGCTCCAGCTAAGGAGAGACATTCAAAACAATTACTCTTCCAGATAGAGCCAGCTATACCTTGGCACTAAAATTATATGTTTAGCATATAATGTTACTTGTGATTCTATATAAATACCTACACATGATATGTACGTTACTAGTGCTGCAAGGGCTATAAAGAATAATCGTAGGGTTGATTGAATCAATGTACACTTGAATGAGAAAAGTGTATCTTTATTACGGGATTCTTTCTCCTAGGAAGAAATCCCAGGCTTTTTCTCTTATGTAGGGCTGTATAGGGATATTTTTCTCCCCCAAATCTGGAATCTTCTATGCAGAATTGCTATTTATTTTAGTGTACACATACAGACATCCCTATGTGTATAACTATGTTAAATAACTGTGCAGAGTTCCAATGCTAATGGATTATGTATATTGGACTCATCCGCCCCATTTGAATTTGGAATTGCTTATGTCATATAATATAACAACTATACAATGCTTTTTAGCATGTACATTTTAGCATTAGTATGAGTTACCTAGCTACGGGAGGCCTACACTCTGACTCATTTCTCTCACATAGCCTTCCTTCATATACCTAAACGTTGCTCACCCATAAGAAAAGATGCATAAAAAATGGTGTGAACAAATCCAATCTTTCATTATACGCTCTACGTATATTGGCGTATATGTAAATATCCTCACCATTGTAAATGGATAGCAGGCAGTTTGCCTATTAATAAAGAATTGAATTTTGTAAATGGTAAAAATATCGATGTAGTAACACATACGAAGGGTTGTATAGCGGTACCTCATCCAATGGGAAAATAAACGTATCACTTATTCTAAGAAGGACGCCCACGTGCTTTTTTCCTCCTCTCAACCTAGTAGGTCTCCCTCCTTGAAATTCAAGCCTCATTGGAAAAATGCATATGTACTAAAATAAATTGTACAATACCTATACCTTTTTACATTGCATTGTGTGTGAAGTTGTAACTCATAAGGAAATTATGACACGAATTATTATTATTATTAATATTACAATCACCGTTTATTATGAAAACAAGGAAATAGCACACACCAACACCACATGCTTGTAAATGGAAATCATAGGTGAGTTTTTCATGTACGAAAACACACGCTAAAAATGTCTTTTCTTATGACACTTTTACATTGCTCTACGATTCTACAGTCCTGTAGGCATAAATACATTGTAAATTTGAGCATTCCTCTAGAAAAGAAGTAAGAATTTGTTATGCATGAGGTCCCCCATAAAATCTGTTAGTAGAGCATGGAGGACTATAAATCCATGGGATATGAGCATTTCTCTGTACATATGATAATAGGATGGTGAGGATTGAAGACGCAGTTAATGCCACGCCGGGCATATTATTTTGACGGGCCTGTCTCTCAACATATTTTTATTTGCTATTTAAAACCATGTAAAAAACAAGTCTCTCTCAGAGAAAAAGTTTTTTCCTGAGAGGAGCAAAACTACGGGGAAGAGACAGGAAAAGTTTTAGAGAGATAGAGAGAGTAGGAGGAAAAGTAAAGTCATTGAGAATAGTATAGGAAAAAGAAAATAGTTTATGGGAAATTAACAACATTTTCCAAAGGAAAGTGTAAGTGATGGGTTCAAGTAGCTATTAATTGCCTTTATTTACATGCTAATGTTTCCCATAGGGAGAACCACCATTTCATGGGTCGAGCTGGGAAAAAGCATCGCACTCAGATTTTTCTTATGAAAACACTCATTTGACAAAATCACACATTTACTTTTATTTCTATATAATAATTTAATGGAAAGAAAAACACAGACTTTTCCTCAAACTTTTCTCACACACACTAAAAAGCCATGCTATCATGGTACCATTCATTTACTATTGAGCTACATATATAGGCTAGGCTATGCTATACGCTATATGCTCTCTGTGTATGCTAAAGACAATGCATTTATGCTAATACAGAACACACTCCCGTCATCAAAAGTGAGTGGGGAGGAATTTCCTTCAAAAAATGTCAACTTTGTTAAGTAAGAAAAGTATAAAAATATTGTAAAGGGACAAAAACTACACATTTTCACACTATGGGCCATTTATTATTATATACATACATATTTGTATACATTTGAGTGGGGATCCCTTCCTCTTGGACTCATTTCACGCCTCAGAGGGAAAACCAGACGGAAGAGTAAAATTCTTCTTACACACACACACACACACACCCGTACAAAATACATGCAGAATGTTACATATGTACGACAAAGCGCTAGTACATGCTTTTTTATTGTGTTCTGTATGACACTGTGTTTATGGTAAGAGTGCCGGATCTAAAAATCCACTCTCAGTCGGTTCTCTCTGTTTACACATGTATTTTACATTGAAGAATTTTCGTATACAAAGGAAAATACTGTGTAGTAGGAAAACTCAAAGGAAGATCCCGGTCAATGTACTTTTTATCTTCTAAGAGAGCTGAACATTTATTGGGCTAGAGCTATGTAGAAGGGAATTTACACGCATTTCTCCTATTAAAATGTTACCGAGAATAGAGTGAGAAAAAAAACATGCGAATCTTTTATTATTATTTTCCTAATAATAAAATTCTCCATACAATATCATCGCTCTACATTAAACCACATTTAAAAAATATGTACAAGTGGCTATTTAAATGTGCTAAAAGTGTAGGGGAATTTGTAGGAGTTGATTTTTAGGTGATTTAATTCGTTTGGGTGAGATTTTCTCACTCTGCCATTTTCATGTGTAAATCTAATGGATGAGAGGGTAGGAATTCCGGGGGGATCTCTAATGTATAAACATGATAATTTTTTTCGTTTTTAAAAAAATCATTTTCTTATGTGTTTGAAATTTTTCAATGACTTTTGCTATTACAGCAATAACAGCTTAAATACATTGATGTGAGAAAAGTGTGAGGGAGAAAAGTTCAGCCTCGTTTGAAAAAATACTGCTTTGTCTCATTTACACGTAATGTTTATCCGCTGGTGTAGTCAAAGAACTGGATTTTTTTCCCATGTAATTTTCTTACATAGAATGATACGTGTGTGTGTGTGTGTGTGTAGGAACGTAGTCAAAACAAGGCTGGATGCCAAAAAGATCCATGACTTTTAGTTCAAGAAGGTCCAGACCAGGTGGCCAATTTTTGCGAATCTGCATATTGTAACGTCTCCATTTCCGTCTCTCACACCTCGGCTCTTTTAACATAGCATTATCTCATGGATCTTGATAGTAGGAGAGGTTTTTCCTACGCAAATACATGTATGTACATATACAGTGGGAAATACTGTTGTTCAAACGGAAGGAGAAAGTAAGTTTAAATAAACGTCTGTTTTGTTCCATCTTGACTGTGTATATAATTAGCATGGGATAGATCAAAAGCGGGGGATTTTTTTCCAAGAAAAAATCTCGGATTTGTAACTTTGTGTGTTTCTCTGGACACGCGGAAATTGAAAGTGTTGGAAATTTTGGAAAGGAGGTTAAGAAAATATTGGATGATGAGTAAATAGGAAATAAAGCGGGAAGAACTTTTTAGCACGTTATTTATTTCGGGATAAATTTGCACTTAAAAAAACATACATCATTTGGGTAATTAATTGCTAAATATGAGAGATTTTCAAGACTAATTTTCAGGGAGAAAAAGTTTGTAAAGAAATTTTTCAAGAATTTTTGTTTACCTTGATAATTTATACTTGGCTATGGATTTTTAGTGTGTGACGTTTGGCAAGAGGATTTCCTACTTGGAAGATGTGCGTGTTTGTGTGTGTGTGTGTGTGTGTTTGTGTGAGAGAAGGAGGGTGTGCGTGTACTGATTAGTAATGGGAGTGCGTAATATGTATTTTTGAAGTGAATTTTTTGGCTCCGGCTCCACTCCATTTGGAATTTAGTAGGTTTTTTTAGTGGAGATGATGTAGTTAAAAAATACAAGGCTCAACACTTTCATGCTGTCTTGGATATTTAAAGATTGTAAATAATTGTCGCTTATGTTTTTTATACTTTTTCCTCTATATTTTTTGCCGGTATGTACTCATATTCACGGGGGTTTAAGGAGAATTATGGGGAAAGACAATGCACATGTGTGCAATATTGCATGGACAAAAGGTTGATAAGTTTTTTCGCTGAAATTTATAAGAAGGCATTGATATTTGAATGTGAAATTGTTAGGGTTTTTATAGAGAAAATTTTTCTTAAAAGATACTTTTTACGTGGAACCACACACAGAGGCTTGAGTTTTTTTTGTGGGTATTTACATATGGTGCGTTCACCTTCAAAAGGATTTATGGAATGATTTTTTTCATGTAAAAATTTGAAAAAAACTTTACAACGTGGTATTTAATTTATGAGTCTCAACTATACCAGCATTTACTTTGGAATATGTATACATATTTTTGGTTACTTTTTAATTCACAAACCGAGAAATTTTTGGTGGACATAAATTTCTAGTGAAAGTTTTTTCAGGTTGATCCGACATTTTACGCTATTCAATCAGCGCTTACTGGGGAAATAATTTCCCAAAAAAGCTCCGGAAATTTTATGCAGTAATTGCCGTGGAAATTTCATACAAAAAACGCTGAGGAAATTTTGATCAACCTGAAAATTTTACCCAATAAAAGCCATTGAAATTTCTTTAAACTTTTTCCACGTAAAATATTTGCCACGTCATGTCTATTTTGCGAAAAGTAAATATTCTTCCCAATAAAATTTCAATGCAATGCTGAAGGAAGTGATAATTTCCAAATATTTTCAAATTTGACTTAGAAACTCATCAAAAGGCGGATTTCCTTTGGCAAATTATCTTCTCCTTTGGTTTGTTATGTTTTGCAATAAAAATCACCCTCTTTTTAATGTTTTTCTTATTTGAAGCAAATTTAGAATTTTTAAGACCATTTACAGCCTAATGAGTTTCCATTGGGAAAATAAACGTGCGTTGAAAATATATTTCCACCCCGAAAAATTTTACTGCCCCTTTTTTCTCACCTCCATTTGAGAAAATCCGGGCTGTCATGTCATTTGCACTTTAATTTTCTTCCCCTCCGTAAAATTTCTTTGGACTTGGTTTTTTTCACACCCCAAGAGCAGTCTCTGACAGGAATGAGGGAGAAAGCTTAAAATGGTGTAGTTATTTAAGGAAAATTAACTTTTAAAAATGTGTGGTTTTAGCCCTTAAAATCCACCTTTTTTCACGGCTCCGGGGAGTTTTGTAGCCATTGTAAATAAATTGGGTGTATTTGAATACTAATTCCACGGCACGTGCCTTTGAATGACGGAAGAACTCAAGATTTTCATGGTATTTTGTCTCCACATGGGCGAAAAGAGTTCCGTTTGGAAATGTTTAGGAGTAAAATTGCGGGTGGAGTTCTTGAAAATAGTTTCACTTGAAGAGAAAATAATTCATGTCCTCAAGTACATACAGAAAACATTGGGGCATACAAATAGATATGGGTTTTTGAGTAATCCAAGCTAATCAGTTTCCTTGTAGGAACTAATCAGGGGCTTTAGAGGAGAAAAGGATTTCCGTCTTGAAATATTGACATGTTTCGTGGTTGAGGGAAACCATGGGAAGGCAAAACAATTGCGCATGCTTCCTCTATTAATATTTATGTGTACTTTGGAAATGTAAATGGTTTAGCTTAGAAATCCCATCTTTAATTATGGAATGACTTAAATGGTCGGAGAAAAAACATTGCTTTTCCTTTTGACTCAACCCAACCTGCTCATATCCTTCTGCAGGTCCTACAGGTTTTATATACACGTAAAGCTGATGGAATTCACTTAAAAAAATTCACTCTCTCTTGGCTCAATCTCAGTGTCTGAGGATTTCTTTGAAAAATCTATTTTTTGCAAACACTACCGATAAATTAGCTTCTGCCGTCAGTCTCCTTCTTCCACGTTTTCCCCTTCTTCTTATTCTTCTCTCTCCCTCTCTCTTTCAACTCTACGTATCTTGACAACTACTAAAATGTAACTTATAGCAAATATCTGAAAAGAGTCAAGTTTATTTTTGTCATGTATTTCCTAAAAGTATTGTGTGCGTAGGCTTTTATTTGGAATTGTATAAGGAAGGATTCTAAGGTAATGTTATTTGAGTTGTGGGGTGTGTGTGTGTGTGAGGGTGGTATTTTTTAAAGCTACATTCCTATATTACATGGGATTATCATGCATTGTGTACGTTTCACGTGGATTTAACAGGTGCCGTAGAACGGTATTGTCCGGGGGTCCCATCCGATTAATTGTAATAAAGTACCCCAATTTAATGTGGATATTTTTTGCTTCTACGTGAATTGAAAAACATATAATTAATTTTAAATAGGCAAATTTCAAGTTGTATCTCCCAATGAAAAAAATTCGGATAGAAAATTCAAAAGATTTAGGAAATTTTCAAAAATATTAGGAAAATGTCAACAAATCTGGGAAAACTTAAAAAATCAGAAAAACTGCAGTAGAATTTAGGAAAATTGCAAAATGAAACCGAAAATTGAAAAAAAATTTGGGAAAATCGCAAAAAGAAACTGAAAATAGTAAGAAAATTTGGGGAAATTTCAAAAAGTATTGGGCAATTGCAAGACAGCTTTGAGAAATTGCAACAAAATTGTAAAAGTTGCTAGAAAATTGTAAAAGTTGCAAGAAAATTGTAAAAGTTGCAAGAAAATTGTAAATTTTGAAAAAACTGAAAAAATTATGAAAATTTGAAAAACTTTGAGAAAATTTGAGAAAACCGCCAACATTTCTTTAGAATTTCCAAACAAGTTATTCCAAGATAAAAACTTGAAAAAACCCATCTTTAATTAATGTCCCAAATATCATAGGAAAATTATAGTATTTAAAATTTAGAAATTTTCCCACTTCCCTTCTAATTCCCCCTTTCAAGGATCACAAAAGCTCATACCCCTTCATATTTCCTTTAAACTATCCCCGGCACCCCCCCCCTCCCCCAATATTAAAACCCCTAAGAAGTTACTCCATATTTATATCACACAAAGATTAATATGTATTCCCTCATAAAAATATCTCCATTCAACTTGATTTCCTCCTCTCTCATCCCACAACGAACATTCCCATGTTCTATCAAATAATTTTGACACTTTACCCCTCAAAATCTAATCCAGCTCCCGTTCCCTCCATACAAAACTCCACATCTCATTCCCCCTTTGAATCCAGAAAACACAATAGAATACAGATTTTTATCCTACGCATATCCTCTCCGCCCCATCAAACTACGTACATGTTTCCGGCTCCGAAAAGAAAAACTTTGACAAATTCTTCTTCTATCCCTTCCCATCAAATACATACCAGCTTAAAAAATACATGAGCAAAACATACCTAAGCCCTCATAATTACAATGCTCCTCCCTAATTACAAGTTTATTATTTGAGGATAAGATTGTAGTTTGATGGGCTTAGAATTTCCTAGTAAACAAGGCATAAATATTCAGTTTTGTCCCCATAAAAATCCCTTTCTCCTCTCCCAACATGTCCAGGCTGTTTAGAGGAAAACTTGACAAAGGCAAATTCATTGGTAGCACCAAGTAGTCATGTATAGCTTTTATATAAAAATCTACACAGACAAAATTTGAGTTTATAGTATAAAAGCATAGGAGCATAAGAAAATAAACTCACGTCCTTCCCCATTTACACCGGAGCACCTCAAAACACTAAAGCCACTTAAGTGTGAAAGACTCGGAGCACATTATATAATAGGCTTTAGCCCCAAAGCCTCACCACCGTCATTCCCTATTCTCATCCAGCCCTACACTCTCGAGTACATCGGTCTCTTTATGTCAACATCCATGACAAAAGACAAGGACCCTGCGTACATATTTATTTATATTTGCAAAGGACCCACTAAATCCCTCTCTTTTGAGCCTTCTTCTTCTTCCCCTCCTCCCGCGAATACATAATCACTCCAAGCTCAAGCCCCCTCAGATACATATAGTTATAACCTCTCCCCAAAAATGAAAATAAAAAAAAATTCACACAAAAATTTTGAAACACATTTTTGCAAAAATTGTCAACAAAATTTTTACACCCGAAATCCAATGTTAAATCCTACACTAAAATACATGGGAAATTACATTATAAGAAATATGGACGTAAGAAAAGACGTGCTTGTGTTTGCGCAAAATCCCATGTTAAATCTCCCAGAAAAATATATCCAAAATTACATATCATATGAAATATGCACGTAAGAAAAAGCACGTGTGTACGGAAAATCCCATGTTAAATGTCCCAGAAAAATACATGGGAATTTACATCATAAGATAACTGCGCCCGTACGAAAGCACGTGTGCATGCAAAATCCTATGTATAAAATTTCTCACAAAATTTACATTATAAGAAACTTTTGCTGGTGAGAAAACACGTGGGTGTTAGTGTATTTTTAATATCATTGAAAATTGTCACCCTGGAAATATTTTTCTAACCTTCCGTTTCCTCCCTGACAATTCGATTCCTTAATGTGATTGCCCCCAGCACTTTACCCCCTTCATTTCTATAGTTTTTCCCAGATGAGGTAAAAACCCTTTGGAAAGGTCTTACTATAAAAAATGAGTATATAGGAAAAGCAGTGGCTTTTGGGTAAGGGCAATATATTATTATGGGAAGAGGCAAGTCTCCATAAGCTTTTGACTTGATGTGGTTTGGGAAATTTGAGGAATTTAGCAGAAAGCTTGGGATGATGGTATGGAGAGAGAGAGAGAGAGAAAGAGAGAGGGGGGAAGACGCAATCAGAATTTTTAATGATATTGTCATAGGAGCGTGTGGATAGGAAAATCTCTTGTTTCAATATAAGAAAAAATCATGTCTTACTTAGCCCGAGCAAAATGCTAAGGACCAGGGAAAAACATTTCCGTGTAGTGTTTCCCATACATAAAATTCCCTTGGTTAAAATATCATTGGGATGAATTTATTTAACATTGGAATTTATATGCGCACAATTGCAATATAAATATGCACTGTGCCCGGAAGGGAATTTATGCATTTATTTTTTACTAACTTTTCTCCTCCTATCATTTACTCATATGTTAAAAAACTCAGAAATTATTGCAAGGATGAAGAGATGAAGATATATTCAAAAATCTTGTCATATTTCAACGATAATCTTTTCGGGCTTTTTGTTCTCTCTCTCTCTCTCTTGTAATCTTCCCTTGGAAATCTTATCTAAAGGGAATGTGGTCATTCAAAAAGAATAGCTAATTTGTTATGTCCTAATGGAAAAAGGAGTGTGTTTGCGAGGGGTTAAAAAAATCTGATAAAGGATTCCGATATGGTAATTTCTACCAATCCAGTTAGCCCTTGTCTGCCTATTGAGAATTTTTATAGGACGTGAACATGTACAGTGCATGGAGATACGGATAAGATCAAATGGCAGGTAATAGCCTTTTGATCGGGGCTTCTTAATGTTTTTCCTTGGCATTGTATTGCATTGCATAGCATTATTATATTCTACTGCAGCACCTGTGTTTTCCTCTCACCCACATGTCTCTCCATTGTAGAGTCTCTGTGTATGACAGGGAGAGACGTGTGTTACGGAGGGCCAACAGGCAATGTGATAAATCCGATAAGGGAAGGCTCCATGAGATTCCTATTAATTGTAAGTGTCCATTTCAATTCCTCCGGCCGCTCTGCTTTGCTCCGGCAGTCGCTCATCACGTTCTACGTAAAAGAGTAGTAGAGTGAGAAAAACTGGTAGAATCTTTCAAAATCGAGTGAAAAAATTTTCTCAATGATATTCTCTTTTGTTTTTTTTCCTCCGAAAATTATGTGATAAAATTTGATCCAATGATTTTTTCTCACATGTAAATCCTACTTTTTCATTTGGCTCAATGGTAATAGATAGGGAAGATTTTGCTAAGGATTTTTCTTCCTAAGGATGCAAAGGAAAAATGTGTTGTTGGAGGCGCTAATGTTGAATTCAAAGAATAATTTATTGCCAATGCACTGCAATGCAAGGAGTGATAAAACTTGTTAAAATATTACAGGTAAGAAAATAAGGAAATAATTGACGAGTAAATTCATGGATTTTCTACAAGGTGGAGTTAAGGTAGGGAAAATTATCCAAATATTTAGCCTCAAGAATTTTAAAACAAGATTTTTTCTTACTACGGGGAAATCTCATCCCACGACCAATCACGTACGTTTTTAGTAGGTAAATACATACAGGGGAAGTTTGATATGGTTGAAAAAGGTGTGGAAGAATAAATAGAATTTGAACAAAGTTTTGTTCCTTGATGTTGCTCCTGTTGTTGTTATTGTCATTTGTGGACATTCAAATCATAGCCCTTACATATTTACATGACATTCTACAATATGTGCTATTATATAGAAGGCGTAAAGGAGCTATCTTGGAGACATATATGTCACCAATGATAAATCATGATACTTGAAAATTTTGAGAGTAGTATTTGTCTATGTTTAGAGAGAGTTCAGAAGAAGGAGGAGAAGAAAAAAATAGTACGTAACGGATATTTCAAACTCCATTTATGGATTCGTGTATGTATATGCAAATGTAAATGGAACCAACCATGTTTACTTTTCCTAGCCTCACCGCTCCTATATATTTCCTATCCTCCTGCGATATTTGATATTGAAGAAATCAAATCTTTATTTACTTTCAGTTCCAGGAGTTACTTTCATTCATGTATGATTGAAAGGGAATGGGTTTTTTAAGCTTGTCTACCATGTTTGTATAGTTTTTTTTCATATGTACGCCTATAATATATGAATGATGTGAAGGGATCAAATCCTTTCGTAGGAGGGAATTTTCTATGTTTTTCTCTCTCCTTGATTTTTGGCTCCTATTCATAGGATTACACTGTAAAATAAAAATTATTTAATTTTTTTCACACCATATTTTATTAGCCATTAATTTCCAAATAGAATCAACTGTATTTTATTTGTATGTTAAAAAACAGGATTTTAGCATCTAAAAGAATTATAATTTTGTATACGGAAATTTTAAATGAAAAAAGTGTAGAGAATTTCCTTGAAAATTACAAATATGAAAACGCATGGATTTTTATCTTGTCCCCTCCGGGATTTTGTCATTGCTTCCAATTATTACATTACCATTCTCTGAAATTCTGAACACCCTTTTGGCAATAATAGGACAAGCAGTGCGTTTCTCCATGTATATTTAACGCCTATGCATTTTAACCTGGATAAGATTTTCCTATACAAGGGAAGCACACATTTATAGTACTAAATGAGCCAAAGATTTATGGGTGTATTGTATTGCATATTGTAGAGAGAGAGAGCAATGTAAAAAAAAGAATTTTAAGCATGCACGTATACATGATAAAATTAAATCCTTCGGGATATCCTAATTGCTCAATAGTTGGAGACTGATGGAGGAATGCATATAAATTACATTGGCTCCTCTCGTATTATTAGCTTAGCGGAAGATGGATTATGACGTGGAAGTATGAGCTTGTCCTCCTGTCAATTTAAATCCATATTGACAATTGGGTGCAGCATAGAGCTTGGCTGTAGCATGGAAAAAAATAAAGTCATTGGGTTTCCATTGAATAGAGTCATAAATATTGGAGCCTCTTAAAGCTTAACGACGCACATATTGTAAATGAGTATTGTGCTATGGTTCATGTGCCTTTTTAGCGTGTCTGTACGGGACCAGCCAGTCCAGTTAGATGCAACAACAATAACATTATTTTGGTCAATGGAGAATTTACATAATCCTGTATATCGCATTTCCTTGGAATCAATACAAGACACTCCGTTAGCTTTTTAGCATTTCATTGCATAAAAGTACATGCATAAAGAAAGGAGGACCCCATGAGATTTAACGTCCTCTCATATTTGGACTGGGCAAAAGACTTCCGAAAAACAAAATCCTCTGGAAATTTTTTCCCTTTTTTGACCACACTCTCCCATCTCAACACGTGTATTATCTAAATTAGCATCTCCCCTCTTATAAAGCTATAAGCTGTGTAATAGTAAATGGTACTAAAACTTATTCCTCCTAACATATGCACTTTTCTAGTTGGTGCGTATAGTGAGAATAATGCGTGGACATGAATTTTTCCCTCTGTCAAACTTTTGTCTACAAAGGTACATACAAGCTTATATGCTTAGCATAAGAAGCTCAGCCCTGGATGGGCATGACAAATTTTTTCCTTTCCCTATCCTTTTACATGGAAATTATGCTATATCATAGAATAAGACCTGGTTAGGAAATTATAAAAGTCATCCGAATTTGGATGCGTTTATAATAATAATTCCTTTGGAGGGAAATATATAGAGGAATTTGAAGGATAGCATTTAGTAATGTAAAAAAGTACAGTAAAAAAAATATGCTAACTCGATAGAATTTACTCAATCAGTTCATTCAGCCGTAAAATGTCAACTGGTGGATTTTAATATGTGTGGAGATGGATGTAGAAATGTGTACATTGTGAAGGGCTTATAAGGATCATGCTAATGGAAATCAATAGGAATTTTGGATTACTATATGAGTATCTACTTGTGGAAATTATACGAGGGGTATTGTACATTAAGGGCTATGCTTATATCAGTAATAGTATAGGAGTGAGTGACAAGCTTGGAACTTTGCCTTTCTCTGACTTTCACCTTTGTGTCATGATGATTGGTGAAAGTTTTTGCTGGCGCACGTGAATAACTTGTAGTCTTGTAACTTCAGCCTATTACACACATTTCGATTGGATTAAATCGGTGTAGGGATGAGTAACATATGGAGAAAAATTTGAAGAATTTCTTATGAAATTACTATATAGATTTTAATATGTGAAAATTTAATAGGTTTTTAGATACAAATTTCCAATGTATTTATACATGGGAAATGCCTATATGTATTTTAACATGTGAAAATCCTATGTGTCTCAACATGTAAAATTCCTATGTGTCTCAACATGTAAAATTCCTATATATTTTAACATGTAAAATTCCTATGTTTTAGCATATAAAACTCCTATATATTTGAGCATGTAAAATTCCTACATATTTGAACGTATAAAATTCCTATATGTTTTAGCATGTAAAATTCATATATGTTTGAACGTATAAAATTCATATATATTTTAACATGTAAAATTCCTATATACTTGAACATATAAAATCCGTACATATCTTAACATATAAAAATGTTGGATATTTTAACGCACAAAAATCCTATATTTTTTTATTTACAAAATCCCTATACAATTTCACATATGGAAATTTGACTCTTTCAAATACAAACCATACAAAATCCCCTATATAAGGCCCTATCCCACCCATAGTAAAGAGTATGAATATAGCTTAATGTAATATTTGCATATAAAAAATATAATAAGTTTAAAAGGGGAAAAAATCCATGGATTTCCCTTGGATTCCCCCTTACATGGCTTCCTGTCATTCCCATCCATATAAATGTGCCATAGTCATCAGGTAATGGGCTTGGGAAGTGAATTGCAAGATTTTTCTTCCTTGCCCCTCTTATCCTATATTATACTATTTTATACAAATCAAAAAAATACATGTAAAAATCCTATCCCCTTTATACCTATTATAAATGGCATTAAAGGGCTTTTTCCACACACACACGGTAAAATCTACAATGCCAATCAAGTGAAAATGATTTTTTTCATAAAAGCTCTGAATCATGGAAAAAAATCCTTTTCATTTATCACTTGATGACATTTCCCCTTTAAAACCCATGCTTTTTCCAAAGGGTATAGCCCATATGAGAAAAATGGTTCTTCAAAAATCCTATGTTTTTAAAGAGAGAATGAGAGATTTATGAGGAGCTGAAAAATTAATGTTAGTTTTTGTAACCTGAGGGTGGGTATGTACGTGTAATGTAAATTATAGGGGATTTAATAATATGAGATTTTTATTTTTTGATTTTAAAAGCAGAAGCCTGAGAGTGATTTAGTATTTGATGAGGACGATAGAAATCTGTTAATATCGGACCCCAAGGGAAGGAGAAATGTTCCTAGAGCGGCGGATCCTTTTAATGAGCGAGAGAGTAAGTCAAGGAATTTGACACGTTCGAAGAGATGGTGGGGAAATGATGATGATCCGTTTAAAAGTGATGAGGAAGAGGAAGAGACTGATGAGTTTAAGGGCGCTAATAATGAAATTGCTCCTGCTACGTCCACCTCCTCGACGAGCACATCCACGTCCACGTCCAGTAGTTCCACCACCCCGAGATCCACGAGTAGACGCTCCATCCAGAAAAGAACGGTTCCCAATGATGATGAGGATTTTGGGGGTGCGTCCGGGGATGGAGAGGTGTATGGTGAGTCCGGGGCGGGCTCGGATTCAGGTAGAATTCCTATTCCAGCTGTTCCTTCACATTCGACGACGACTACGACAACGACTTCTACTTCCGTGGGGAGAGAGGAGGATGGTTTTTCCAGACGTATGATTTTCACAGAAATTTCAATAAAAATTGTTAGAATTTTTTAAGGAATTTTTATTTTGAATGGGTTTGGTTTTTTGTAGGATTTTTCCGTTGTGAACTTGTCATTCAAAAAAGCTGGAGTCCGGCACTGGAGAGTAGTTCGTCCTCGACGTTTGAACATTACCAGAAGGATTTGGAGGATGCGTTGAAACTGGTGATGGATATTGAAAGTTTCAATGTGGTTCGATTTGTGTACGTTTACCCATTTTTGGTGGTATTTTTTTTATATGGGAGAAGATGGCGGAACTTTGATTTAATGGGGAGAATTATAGTTGAATGGACAGAATTTTGGGTTTAGGTGGTTCGAAATTTGGTTGAAGGACCAAATGTTTTAGGACATTTTTTTAAACTTTGATCAAATTTGTCAAAATTTTGAGAAATTTGCCCGTTTTTAGGGCAAATTTTTATTTGCCCAAATTTAGGGCAAATTTGTTGAAATTTAGGAAAATTTTATCAAAATTTGCCAAAATTTTAGTGAAACTTGCAAGTTTTCAACATTTTGTCCTCATTTTTCTAAATTTCGGTTAACTTGAACAAAATTTCCTCAAATTGTGGTCAACATAGTTCAAATTAGGATCTACTTGGTCCAAAATGTCCCACAATAATGTAAACTGTGTTTTATAAAATTTTTCCAACCATCAATTTTCAGAAACATCAACGATGCTGCCTACGTGAAAACGGTTTTCGACATTGGATTGATAGGTTCGAGATTGGATCAAGTAGAGTTGGACTTGTTACCCTACGTGGATTCAGGCCGGATCGGGAATATTCGTGTGAAACGGGAAGGCTTTACCATCCGGGATGTTGGGGGTGAGTGACTTGAGAAAATTCTATCTTTAGACCGTATCTATTCCCCCTCTCAAATACATGGATGTTTATGGGAGCATATCTTTTATGTATGACATTAATGCTAGTATTAATGGGGTGATTTAATTTTGAAACAAAAAATATTTTGATTTTCCCCCAATTGACAAACAACTTTCCTCATAGGAAAGGAACGTTTTAAATCCAATAGAGCAAATACATGGACGAGAAAAGCACTCACCATAAAAAGTTGGTGGATGAGAGCGTGAAGGGAAGATGAGTCTGATATTTTTACAGCAATTCCACGCTTATTCATGTGCAACCATAATTTCCACGTATTATGCAACACTTTACATGGTTTTATATGGGAAGCAACTTCATCCCAATTTATAGGCACAGAAATATATATTTTTAGAGGCGCCGGACCGTTTTTCCCACCAACATTTATTTCACGCTTGCACACGTAAAAATCCGTGTATGTTTTATTATTACTCAAGAATTTTCCAGCCTCACATTTGATTTACACCCAGGAGCATTCATCATGAGAGCTTAGGTTAAGAAAGTGTCAACACTAAAAGTCACACACTTGTCAGGATATTTAATTCGAATTTTACACACAG
>JAQFXU010002574.1:0-20005 GCA_034693705.1 Spatulosminthurus flaviceps
CTATAGTGGCATCTCTATATAGTGGCAGGATATCGCCATTCCCTTCAATGCCACTATATAGAGAATTAACTGTATATGAATATGCCTGTATAGCATTACGTACTGGGATAAAAAAAATTGCAAAAATCCAAATGAGTGGATTAAAATATTGAAATACCAAATTTAATTATTGAACAGAAATTTTTTGGCATTTAAAAACATTTAATTTCTCAAAACAACTCTAAATTTAAAAAAGCGAATTATATAGCGTGTAACCCTGTGTTTAGAGTCCAACAAAAGTTTTACTAAAGAATCACTCAGTTAAATTTTTCCTTCACGAATTATTTTTTTTGTATGTGTTATCTTATCTAATCTTTTCCTCAGACGGACTTTAAACGCGGAATTTGCATGATACTGCACGAATCATCTAGTAAAACTGCAAAAACGACCGACTCTAAACGCAGGGTAAGAAAGGCCTTCAAATTTCAACCTGCGTTGAACTTATGAATTTACTCATCCATTAGATCAAGTTATTTTCGTTAAATTAGATTTTAAAAGCAACCACATCCAAGTCAATAGCGTCAAGAAGAATGTTTAGTTTTGTTTGAGTTAAACGCCGTTTATTGTTTGTTTTAAAAAAAGTTCGAACCTAATCTGCCGTCACCGAAGTAATTGGAATGGAGATGGACGGAATTATTTTATATGCATTCCATATAATTTCAAAACACATTGCTTGTAGTGATTGTGGAATGAATTCATGCCCGCATGTTTTAATACCGAGTGTATGCCGAATTTATTTGGTGAACGTAGACTCCGACATTGGAGTCCACAAAAAAATATTGTGGCGGCATAAATCTTAGCCATAGCCAATTTGCAAATCCAATGAGTTCTATTTCTATTGGTGTCGTACAACTTCCCCAGTGTAGTGGTACAATCTCCAATGATCTTGGGTTTATCACCTCTATATTATAGTCAGTGCTCCTTAAAATAAACAAGTTGACGGCGCTAAATTGTTACAATAAAAAAATCTTATACATAAGGTATATTAACTACTGTGATGCGGAATTGCGGAATATGCACTTCAATTTCGTTAAAAAATAGCGCGAAAAATAAATATAAAAAAAACAAAGAAGATATTAAAATTTTCTGGTAAACAATAATTCCAGTGAATTCATAAAATTTACCTACACATTTACGACCATATTGACTCATGAATATCTCAAATCAATCGTAAACCTGTTGGTAAAGTCTTACACCGATTTTTGATTTCATGAAACGAGGCTAAAATTAAATTTCTAACTAATTGAATAATCTTCAAAGTTGCCGGTCTCTAAAATTATAACCACAGGGAAAATATTTTTTGTTGGAAGCCGTTAAATTGATTGCACTTACTCAGCAATAAAATTTAAATCTGAATAAAATTCAGCTGAAATTCAAAATTGCTAACTTACGCTACTAAGAAAGAGAGTTTATTATTAAAGATAGATTATTCTTCACCTTCCTTTTAAGAACCTAATGAATTTGAGCAAAGCTCTTTTCATAATTATTATTTTTTACATTTTAAATCTCAAATGAGACGCGAATGTTGGGATTAGTTTTTCCGGTTATGAAAGCATTTCTTAGCGACAATTTAACGAAAACAAACTCCTTGAGATTTATGTTGATTAGGAGGGAAAAGCTTGAAAATGCCTTTCAAGAAACAGCAAAACAATCTTCAAACGTCATTACAGGGTTCAATTGAAAATTCTGCAGACGGCGTTTAACTTTAACAGCAATTCATAATAATCTGTGTGGTTTATTTTATTTCCTTCAATTAGACGCAAATTCCTGAGGTAGCGCCCATTGGAGGGCTTGGGCCAACTCAAAATTTAAATTGTAGAGAAGCTTGCAGTTTGTATTAAAGGAAAGGGATTCTTTCCTTCTGGGTTTTTTCCCTCACCCCTCAGAAATATGAGGAATTTTTGTGTATACAAAATACAAAAATAATATTCTTCCACTTATTGTCAGTTACGAGAGGATTTCAAATTTTTCGCAGAATTTAAAATCTCCCACCAAATTTCATTACATTCAAATTTTAAAAAAATCAAAGTTTCAAAAAAAAACAAGAATTACTTGACATTGAAACACGCCGCATTTTTTGCGCGCGAATTTTAGCGCAAAAAAAGTAAATGAGAAGTCAAAGCTTTTTTGAGGGATTTTTAAAATCCAGTTTAATTTGATGATACTAAAATAATTAATTTTATCATCTTTAAGCTTGTGCTATGATTTCCAAATTTAATCAACATTTGTTGAATTTTGCTTAATTGTGGCGCAAATGTTTCATGAATATTTTTCAAAGAAATTGTTCAGATACGTAAAACATGTTTATTTTTGCAAAGGCGGGCTTTGAGTTGGCATTTATTTGTAAAAGATCGTTAAAATTGATATTTTTTCCATACGCTTGAGTAAAAATAAGACTTTTGTGTACCCAAATATGTTTGCATTTTCAAAATGTTCTCATTTATGTGAGCACGAATACAATTCAAAAAATTTTCTACCTGATGCTTCAGAGTACCCGGGTATGTACGGGTATATTTCGGGTACGGGTATATGTCGGGTACAAGTACGCGGTTCTTGAAATAATACCGGGTACAGGTATCTGAAATATATGCCCGGGTACATCGGATTCGGGTACGGGTAAAGGTACCGATTTTCAATATACCCGAAGATTTAGTCGCATCAGAATATATTGATGAATGACAATTCTAAAAGGTAATTTTTTTAGCTTGCTGATTTTCTTTAAAAATTGTCATAAACACGCAATTTTTTCTGCAATTGTTAGTACAATAATAATGTTCCTTTACGAATATACATACATAAGGTGTTAAAAATTAAAAGGACAAGCTTTAGCTTTGTACCCCCACCCATGACTCCGTTGTTAAGCGCCTGAATGCGGAGGTGCTGAATCGTATCACCCAGTTGGAGAATATTTTTCCAAATTGGCTTTTTCACGCGGAAACCCAAGTTTTGAAGGACAGTTGATTGTTGATGGAACTGGGAAGTTGAAGTTCCTTGATGTCAACCTTAAAATGCACTCAATATCTTTACATAAAGTCAATTCTATAAAATTATTATTGATCGGTATTGTTTTCATGGGAGTTTTAATAACTTCTAGTAAAAGCACTTTAAACGTTTTTATCGACTTTGTTTTAAACAAAAGCTGAAATAATGATTGCGGAAAAAATACAATTATTATAACCACTGTGATTATGGGGAATATCGTCGGCTAAAGTACAAAAGGTGCTATATTTTTTATTTTTCCCATAACCTTTCCCCAAAATTTTAGCCTCTATAATGCACTTTAGCGGACTATTTCCTTGTTTATCTTTGTAATTTGAGTTCACGGTTGCTTTTGTGTTATATTGTATATTATGAGGAACGATTTCGATTAAATTCATTAAGCCGTTCCGTATACGAGAGAAATTAATTTGGTGGCAACCCAAAATAAATTGTTTTTGAAAATACTTTGCACTTCCGGGATAGTTTTAGGTTCAATTCCAGTTAAACGGTTAGTATTCGTAAAATGATTAACTACATATTTCTCTTGATTTTGTTCTTTTTGCTTGTCATTTCTATATGGAGCACTCACAAAGTCCGGACTTAAACCCATGTGATTTTTTTAGTGCCTATTCATGGATTTTATCATACATTTCCAAGTTGAATAAGATTTTTCAAAAAGGAGTTTATTGTAACCTACCCAAGCCACCTGTTGTGCTGCAATGGAAGATCTCGTAAACTCCTTTTAGGAAATTGTCTCTCCAAAAGATTTTCACGTCGTCAGGAAACCAAATTTTCTCTTAGGCTTTTCATTCTGGATGGATTTTCATTTGTGAAAGGAGATCTCAACGCGGGTGACCAATTAAGTGGACGATATTTAGTGTGCAGCTCATTTGTAAAATTTTGTCTAAGCGTGAAATTTTTTCCAAAACCAGAAAAAAGGAATGACGTGGTAATTCATGTGATACCAAAATTCACAATATTTCATTCAAATCAGCCCTGGCAGTTGAAGCTACGCAGGAGATATATTATTTTTCATACACCGAATCCATTTCAAAATGCTTTCCACTGTGGATGTAAGATTCAATTTGATCGGAATCGATCAAATTGGTAAATGGAATATTCTTCCCCTGACGCTGGATTGGGAGAGTGGGGAGGTCCGATTCCAGACCGGAGTTTGGAGACTGAGAATCTGGACACTGCAATTTATTATATTTACAATCACTTCTCTATTGAAACTTCTCGCCCTTTTTCCTGTATTGAATGGGCAGGAGAATACAAATTTGATCAGCTTGGCTTTGCATATTATTTATTTGGCCGCTCAAAGCTCGGCTTATTACCTGTTGAGGCATATATTTTACTTGAAGGGCAAGGAAAATTCCTACCTACTTTCTTTGGTACACGCGAGCAAAGGATTTCCATACAGGTCAGAAAAAAGTAAGAAATCATTTTTTTTATTTATTGCACGTGCGAAGGAACTCGAGTTCACAGTTTCGAACTGAAAATTTCCCATTAAATTCAATTTGGTCCACACAATTTGCAATCCCGTACAATTTGATTCAGGTTCATTTGGTTCAGTTGTCCGGAATGTCAACCATTCCACTGAACCTCATTGGCTTTTTTATCCATTCTGGAAATCAATTTTTGACTACAAAACGAAGGAAGTGATGAATTTTTTTTTTTAATTTGGCAACTGATTTAATTGAATTGAACCGCAGCGGAGACTGCATGGTTTGTTTGAAAATGTTTCTGAACAAAACATGAAACGGTCATGCATTAAAAATCGTGAACCAATCATAAATAAGTATACAAATAGTTCAGGCTGAAGCTGTCTACGTCTACTCATCTCGAGTCCCTTCATATTTTTTTAAAATATGACGAAATTGCGTAGGAACCACTGGGTAATCAGGTTGACCTATGTCCACGCTTTTCAAGTTCGTTTATAATCTTTTCAAGACCAGATACTGGAATCCAAACTTGTCAATGTTTGAATATTTGAAATAGCATATAGACAATAATCTTTATTACTCAGATTTTAATTTTAAAAATCCCTGCTACAACATTGCCTGTAGCCCTTTATAATTTTCAGTGAAGGAAATTGATAAGAATAAAATTTCATGCTGAAGCTTTGTTTAGGATTATTCTGAAATAATGTTTTTGTGAAATCAGTCATTTTATTTAACCCTTTTTTACGTAGAATTTAAGTTTGCCTGAATTTGTAAAACTTTCCTTCCTACTTAAACGTGTTCAAATCTCCAGGAGTGTCGTAATGAACAATAATAATTGTAATTTACGCTCCGAAGCAAGTACCTTGCAATTTTTAGTAGGATTATTAAGGCCAATATATGATTTCCGTATTTGTAAGTAAATATCTTTTCACTTTATTCTCACAGGTATGAGATAAAGATTCCTTGAAGAATTGGATTATTTCCCTGAGGACGCGATCCATTTCGGAGTTAGTGATAATTTTCCTGCCTGTATGTGGTTTCTCCTTGTTATTGTCCCTCTTGTCCCTGTTTCTTTGGGACCAATTTTATTATAATATTTTTACTGTTCTGCTCTACACAAACATTCCTCTCACTTACAAAAATCCACTCTCTTTCACTCTCACGTACCTTTTCGAATGTTTCGCTCTCCTTCCAAATTTTTCAGCTTTCCAAATTTCTGTTTACTTGGTTTTAAACGAAGTTTCCGTACTTGAAGAAGGCTCCTTCAGCAGGATATCCGAAAATATTGAGTTAGTTACAAATCAAGACGTTTTGCTTCAAATATTAAATTGCTAACTGAATTCAAGTTTATAATTTCCCAGGATTCGTGTTTCTTTGTCGTCTATACAGAAAATGTAAAAACGGACGCGGAAATGCTGAAGGAGTAATCAAGGAATTTCGAAAGGCTCAGCTCAAAGTGCAACTCATCAACTACGTCTACGCTAATTATCATTATGCTTTGAAATTGTTTTTACTTGTCGTACCGATTCTTGGGATTTTCATGGGTGTGCGGTGCTTGGGAAATACTCGAATCATGGGAGTTTTCTTTATTTACATGGGTTTATATGCTATTACCTTATTTATATTCCTCTTTGGGAAAATGTATCAAGTTCAAGAGAAGATGGTTGAGTTAAAGAGAAGTGCAGCGCTAGGGTATGATTGGAGGCAGATCAAGGTTAGAAATAAAAAGCATGGAAAGATTCTTGGTCTCGGTTAAATCCGACGGAATAAGAGCGGGTGCGTTCTACACGTTGGATCGAAGCTCAACCCCGGAATTCGTGGATTACGTCTTTAAGCAAATTGTCAGCCTGTTCATAACATTTCCTTAAATAGATAATAAAGCCACTCGAGAGTTTGTACTCACAGTCACCAAACATGGTACGTGCAAGGATAAATTAAAGCGATTCGAAGTGGCGGTTCTCAAACCTCAAGCATTGATCAACTTTGTCCTCCAATTTAATATTTAAAAGTATTGAAACAAAATGGTATTTAGATTTCCTCTTGTATGTATGTGTTTCTCTCTATTTTCACAGTTTCTGAAATGGCTTTGTGTGAGGAATTTTTCATGTGTATTTAAAACTTTTAAAAGCCAATATTTTAAAGAAATATCCTACATTTTCGTATACTTCAAATGAACATTGCCTGTACATATTGGTCTGCAACAATAATTTACTCAAATTGTACGCATATGTTATGTACCTCTTTCCGTCATTGTCAATGCACGCTATAACGTAAAGGAGTTTATCGGAACTGCTATCATCGCTGCCCACCAATGGTGCTGTTATAGGACAACTCTTAAAACTTTCCCTGCTTGTAACTTCTGAACGGATAGTCATAGCGCAATGAAGTTTGTCAGTTCTGAAAGGTCTTTAAATTCGCTTTCAAAATCGCCATTGCGCGTATTTTTATCTTTCGAGGGAGCGGAGATGTGGGGGGATGAACTTAGCAAAAATAAACGCGGTTTTCCGTCTTTTCTCCATCAAATATTCATCCCACTCTATTTTTCCTCCCTTCCAACATAAAAATACGAGCAATGTCGATTTTGAAAGAGAATTTGAATATCTTTTAGAATTTTGATACATCATTGAGCTATTGCGACCCGTGCAGAAGACACAGGCAGGAAAAGTTTTAAGATTTTCGCCATAACAGCACCATTGGGTGGGCAGGCATCATAGCAGATCCGCAATGGCTTTTTTCCCTTTTTGATTGGGCTGTAACTTTTGATCCACGCATCAGAATAAGTTGATGCATGACAATTCTGAAAGGGAATTGTTTTAGCTTTAAAAATTGCTGACAAAATGTTTTTGCCTCAGAAATTTGGTTCAAAGATCTTTGGGGAAAAATGGGTTTGTCTTAAATATATTGAAAAATTTCGGCTCAAACAATTTTCCGTTGTAAATTTTCAACATATTTTTTCTCACCAAATTTTTGGAAATTATTTGTTTGAAAAGTTTTCCCTGAAAATTTCTTATAAAACAAAATATTTTCGGCAGTCTTTCTATAATATAGCTATAATGAAAGAATTTCCATGACTGTCACCCTTCAAAGTGGATACAGGAGAGACAGAGTTGGAAATCTTCACGTTCCATATTATACTCTGCGTGAATGTGGTTGCGTGTGGAAGGAGAAGTGGGAAAAGGATTGGAGAGTGAATTATTCATTCTTTGGTCTTTTCGTATTGATCCATTGCAGAGGGAATCGATAGATAAAAGTCCTCAACGAAATTCCTCTATCCATGATTTTTAATAAAAACGTTACTACTCCAACCAAGTCAAGCTTTTACCAAAAAAACATTTTTGCTCCGAACCTTTTGAAGGAATAACTTTTATCTCCCGTAACATGCAAAAGGCTCAAGACTAGTAATCATGCTTAATCTCTTTGAGTTTTTGAGCTGTTAGTATTTACTCTGGATTATTACAGAGTGCTGTATAACGGTGTAGTGTCTCTGCGTGTTTGCTCCTACTATAATTTATAGGGTGGGTGGAAAGGAGCGTTAATGGAATATTTTTTCTCTCATTCCTCCATGCTCTCTCCCTCCATTGCCATGTACAAGACACAGTACTAATAATGACGTGAGAAGTAGAAAAGGATCCGGGAATAGAAGAGCCCGAATCTCTTGCAACCTTTTTGTTTTGTATTTTCTCGTTTTTTTTCTGCACCCGAAAAAAGCTTGACTCGTCTGAGTAATGAAGCTTTTTTCCCATTAGCCTCAAATCCCAAATCAGTTCTTTGGATTTTTTTCTTAATCTCCTTGAATTTCCTTGTGTAATTTAATTTCCGCCCGTACAGTATTTTTTTTCTTGTTTATGTTGTTATAACGGGATCAATGTTACTTAGGAAAAGAGGCGGATGATGTGATGAGAAAGAGGAAATGAAGTTTTTATCCAATTTTTTCCCTCGGTTTTTTTTCTCTCTTTAAACGAGTTGATGCGGTGATATTTTTGTAGTTTTTACGTTCACATATTGCAGTGCAATAGTAGGGGATTTTGGCACAATTTTTGCCAATTCCTCTCTTACTTTGAGTTTATGTTTCTATGGAGTAAAGTTTTTTTGTATTAAGCCATTCTTTTATTCTTGGCTTGAACTTGAGCGAGCATTTAGCATGTGAGTCATTTAGAGTGGAAATGGATAGTAAATTAGCGTGAGGGAGTTTCTTGTAGAGAGAACTTTTTTGTATTCATGGGACGTTAAAATATGATTGAGGAAATTATTTCCAGGCTTTGGTTATGACAATGAGGGATTTCCTTGCGTAATATATGCAAAACTGAAAGAGAATTTGGATATGAGAGTGAATAATTTTTCCGGGTATTTGACGCATCTTTTTTTCGAGGGAAAATTTTTATGGTTTCACTTTTTTAGTGAAACACTTTTAATTTATTTCGGGCTAGAAAATATGAGGACATTTTTGGATCCATATGGTCACCTCAAGTGCAAAAGGGGCTATAATTTTCGTAGAGTTATGGGAAGAACAAAATTATATCCCCTTTTGCATTTGAGGGAAAACAAAATAAAATTTTTGGAAACATTTTCTCATGGAAACTATAAGAAAAAATTTGGGTACATTTTTTTGGGAAAAATAAGAGAAAACCTTTGGTTGCATATTTTAAGGTAAAATATAAGAAAATTTGTTAGGAATTTTTTGGGAAAATATGATGCAGTTTTTGGTAAATATTTTAAACCGAGCCTTATTTAACCCACGCAAAAAATTTAAACAAAACTTGTCGGTGGGCAAAACAGAACGAATTGACAATTGCCATGGAATTAAAATGTCAATTATCATACATTTTCTCCATTCAAATGTAAACAAGACAATTGAAATAATTTTTGAGAATTTGTTATGTGTATTTCTAATGATTTTTTTTCTTTTCCAGCTATTCAATCCTTGGACCTTCTAAATGAGCAAATAATCTCCTACGTATTTTCTCCGGATGCGGAAGCAATTCATAAGGATTTGGATAAAAATGGTGGAGCCAAATATTCTGAAGCGTTTAAAGTGTCACTAGCGCTTATGCGTAGGCTCTTATTGGATGCACAGGTTTGTCAACATTTCTCTTTATAATTTCCTCCAAAATTTTTCCTACTACGCACACTTCAAAATTCTCCCTATAATTACCAACTAAAACCTCCAAGAAAATATTTTTTCACACAAACTAAAAAATCACCTTTAAAAACTCACGATATTTATAGTAACATGATGACGTCACTAAAATTGATGACTCCCCAGGAAAACATTTTTTCTCTCACTATAAATGATGAGAAACTTATTTGTGAAACATCACCCCGGAAATTCAATGATTAATCTCAGCTTCTGTTCTTGCGGGTTAGCCATGAAAATAGATTTTCCAACTTGCCTCAAGCCTTTTGTTATATATTGCTAGGCCCGCTATAGTGACAACTCATAATGAGGTTTAAATTGACAGTGAGAAAGTCATTAGGAATTTGCTGGAGGGAAATGATGGATTTTCTCATTTAGAATCTTTTACACATGTACTCTCTCTACTCTCTCGTGTGTATGTAAATAAATGTAGGTAATCTCTTGAAAGCTTTCCCAACCCTTTTATTACACTTGTATTTAAACCCATGCATTATGCATGTATACATTTTATAGCCTATACATATAGTAAGTAATAACGTAAAAGCCCTAAAAGTGGGTCATAAGGCCCAGATTGGATTTTCCTTACTAAACTGTTCCGTTATACTGTGTATTATTACAACTCGCTCGATATTTAGATCAGCCCAAAAGCTTTCCCTTATATTGACAGTGTAGAATTTTTCTTACATGGGTAAAATCGTGAGTCTGAGCTATTACAAAGGAGTTTAGTTTTAAGGTAGGAGGATAATAATTCTAGTGCAAATAATTTTTATACAGGGAAATTTGCATGTGTTAAGGTTATAAAAAAGAATTTGTTACAAGTGAAAAAATCCATGAGAAAAATGATAAATTTTTATGATGTAAATTTACATATAATAATTTTTTCCTATTGTTTATTTTTATAGGGAAAATTTCGTAAGATGGTTGAAGAAAATAAAGCATTAGCGGGTAGACTTGACGGAGATTTGCAATCCGCTCACCGACAAATGGCCCTTTTGCGTGCGGAACTCTCGGATACAAATAAAAGGATATCCCAATTGAGTTCACCACCCTCCACGCCGTCAACTCCAAACCATGAGTCGGGGAGTAACTCATATAATAATACAGGAGGAGGGACGACAGGAGTTGGAACGGGCAGTAGTGGTGGGAATAATGGTAACTGTCCATCATCCAAGCTCCCGCCGGAAGATCTTAATGGTACTAAGACAGGGGCTCAAGTCAATGGAATTCAGTCGAATAATAACGGCTTAAGTAATCACGGTAAGGATTATTGAGAGAAGCTCTCAAAACAAATCAATGCTTTCCTACAGTTCAATAAAAGGGGAAAAGAATTCGAGAGTGTTTAGCAGATTGAGAGTTTTTGAAATTTTTTTGGGGCACTTTGAGATGGGATTTTTTTAAATCGTGGGATTTTAGCTTTTTTAATAAAATTTGGGAGTAATGTTAGTTTTTGGGGAGAAAGAAGGATAGGGGAAATTATTGGTGACATGGAATAATGCATTTAATTTGACATGTGTGGGGAGGGGGGGGGAACATCGGATGACACGCAAAGCCAGGGAAGAATTACCTTGTTATTAAATTCCCTCGCTATGCCTCTGCTTTTTTTCTAAATTCTTCATTCTTATTACTCCCGCAGATCTGGAGTTTATAGACTCAACGAGCAGTGTAGACTTGGATAGTTTATCAAGTTCTGAGTTACGTGCGGAGTGTGACAAGTTGTTACAGCAGAATGGGAATCTTCGTAAGGAATTGGCAGAGATGCGCCGAGCTGGGAAATGTGGACAAGTTACTGTGGATGGGGATATCCTTAAAGCCCAGGACCTCCAGACGGAACTTCAGCATGCGAAAGAGGCTCTTTCAGGTTGGTCTCTCTCTTTATTATTATGTCTACCATGTTTGATGCATTTGGCTCGACCTTATAGCAGCACATTATATAGAGATAACATATGAAAAGTCTATGGTTAAGAATTCCTTGGGGAATTTTCAACCTGGAAACTTAATACTAGCGATTTTTCTAGGACAAACTTTTTTTCCGCATTAGTTTCTTCCTAACTCGGAGATACTCTACGCTTTTTGTACTTCTTTTTACTACCCTATCTCAAATTCTTTCAAGTTTTTATCATGTCTGAGGCGTGGGAGTTCCTTTTTGAATTATTTTATTTTAGTGAACAAAACAGTGTTTAACAGCTGAAGAGTTTTAGTGTTAATTTTTTCCTGGGGTATTTTGAGCCTGGATTTTAAAAATCCTCGAATTTTTCTCAAATACGAATTTACTCTGGAAAAACGCAAATTAAACGGGATTTTGTACAGTAAAAATATCTCTGTGGTTTTAGCTTCATTTGACCCCCACTAATTTTTGGTAGGCTTTTAAAAATTAGTTGACCCTTAAATTGACATGCAATGTCCCCAATTTAGTGTTAAAATGTATGCTAAAAAAGGAGGATTTTATGACGGGAGCTTGCAAGGGGGAAATTATTTATAACAAAAAAATCAATTGAAGTTTCCATTAGTCAGTGTTACACTTGCCCACGCCCACCTATGTCGGCAACATTGACTGCCTCCACGTGCCGGGTCCCTCAAGTCTACATATCTTTTCTCGACAGTCTTCTGGCAGGGCTTGAATGACGCGTAATTTACTGGGAACATGTACCTGTGTAGTTCTTCCACTCAGTCAGTTTTAATTCCCGGCACTTTCTCTAACATCCTCCCTTTCAAAATTTCTACACTCTTTTACTGGAGTATATATAACTTACCCTGCAAACTAAATTACCACATCCTTCTTACTCCTACGCTCTATATATGATATATTTATCTTTCCAAAAAATGTCCATCCCAATATACCCTGTAAATTCGTCCTCCATGTCAAAATTCTATATGGAGATATCCCAACATGGCTGAGTAGCTACTCTTTGAATGTATAGATACGGTTTCCTTTAATTAATGAAATTTTAACATTTTCAGCTTTAAAGGCGGACAGGAAGAGGCTAAAAGCGGAGAAGTTTGAATTACTCAATCAAATGAAGCAACTCTACGCCACTTTAGAAGATAAAGAGAAAGAACTGCGAGATTTTATCCGCAACTATGAACAGGTACAGAAATCAAAGGTAAATCAATCCATATAAATTTCAATTCAATTCTCGTGTGGAGTACTATTTTTTGCACGTTTGGTGTGTGAAAAAATTCGATACTAAACCCAAGTAAAACAAAATGCCATTCAGAGTATTGTAGCCTTTTACAAATTTCCCTCTGTAAAAAATTTAATTTTAAAATAGACAAGGCCTTGTCTAAATCCAAGAAATATTTCCAACTCATCTCAAATGTACACATCTATTCTAATGCTAAAAATATATTTCCACGTCCCGGCTGTCACTCCAACGTTAAGTTGGAGTGAAAGGTAGGAAAATCTCGTGAGACAGGCCATGTTGAATTAAAGTTCTTCCTTACCATGTTACTCTCCATTGACCTAGTTTTACAATTTCATTCATCTTTTATTTTAACATGGCCAACCCATTTAATCCTATTGCGTTTTAACCCTGACAGAATTAATTACTTGAAAAAATTTAAAATCAATAGCTGCTCAACACTCACTCATTTTTAACCTGAACTTTTAACATCGTTTGTAAATTAATCCCCCCAGTTTTAAAGCCTGCGCCGAGATTTGCATAGGTTAGGGGTACACCTTTGTCAGTGCAGGAGAAAAATTAATTTCGGAACGTCTCTCTCGACTATTATTTTCCTCACAAAATTTTACCTTCTTTTTCACTACCTTTTATCACTTATTTAAAAATGCCCTTTCTTTCCCTCTACGCCTCCAGTGTTGGTGTGTAATTTCATTATCCTATTATTTATACATCTAATAGCTATGTAGGTGAAAAAAAACAATAAAAATCCAATATATTTTCCCTTTATTTTTTTCTCCCTTCATAAAAAAATATCATCTTCAAAGCAGAGAATGAGGGAGAGTGAAGCATCTCTCCAGCGACTGGCAATCGAGCGAGATGAGGCTGAAAGGGAAAGATGGAATATTTTGCGACACGCTAGAGACGAGGCTGAACGTGGTCTAGCACTAGCAACTCAGCTCAATGTACGTGAAGCCCAAGTTCAGCAAATGCAGGAAGAATTACATGATGTAAGTCCATATCTTTTTTTTCTTCTTCCTTTTTTCCCCCCAGAACACACACAAAAAATTTTTTTTTCCAATTTACCAAAAAATTCTCTAGTAATATTCTCTAAAAGAATGATAAGATAATTCTCCTAAAAGCCCAGCACGTAGCGTACATTTGCTCAAGGAGTATAGGAATTCCTGTGTATAGGCCAGAAAATGACCAGGTTATTGCCTTAGAATTTCCAATGGGTCCCCCCTTTACTCCAGTTGACATACATTTTTATCTCACTGGGGAAAAATTCCTTGGAAGTCTTTTTCCTACATAAATCTTTATTATAAGAAAAAAAGCATTGTTCTATTTTACAGATGGCGCCATATATGTTATGCTACATAATGTTATAACATTACAAATAAATATTGTATTCTTTAGAGACAAAAAGTGCTGTGATGTTACATGAAAAAAAACCAACTGCAACAACAGAAATAGATAAAATGTTCTTGACTTACTTTCTCCTTGTTATGTATTGTGCTTTGTGATTTGCCATAAGTTAAAATAGACAGCCATGCTCCATCCTGACCAACTTTATCCCAAGTTTGTTGTGAAGGTTTTCCTATACTAATCTTTTAACATGAGAAATGTAACGGAGTAGAAGATGGGGGAAAGCCCCCTTTATTTTACTTACATTACTTATAAATAACCTTGCCTTACTTTTTTCTTATAGTTTTTAAAGAAATCTCTCTCTGGTATTTTTTAATCAAAGGAGTCATTGTTATATGAGAAAAATTCTCAAATGTGTGTGGGGTGAGAAAATAGAGCTTGTATTGTCTAGGCGGGAGAGAGAGAGAGATGAGCAATGTAAATGATGCATTTAATTTTGGCACCGAATCCACTTGTTATTGTTATTATTATTGTGAGGAAGAAATGAGAAAGGAGTACGGAATTTTTTACACATTGAAATTGTATGTATTTTGTGGTGAAGCTTTTTCCATGTATATTTTTATAACATTTATTAAATGAGGTGATAAAAAATGATGGGAATATTTTTGTATTTTATTTTGTAATATTCTTTTTCTCTAGGCTAAACGACAATTGGCTCAGTATGGGATTTACTCGGAACCGGATCGTTCAAGTAGTACGAATGCTACGTCACATTACTCGCTAGTCTCATCCCTGACAGCCACATATGCGACAGTGGGTGACAGAGGAAGTTCTGCAGATTCAGGTGTCAGATTAAGCTCTGACCGAGATTCGGGTGGAGGACATCCAACTGCAAGTAACTTGTCCGACTCTGCCAATGAAGGTTGGTACTATTTGGAAATTATAATCCATGGAAATGAAAATTTTATGGATGGGAAAGTAAACATAGAAAAAGCATTGAGGGAAATTAGGCTAATTTTTGTTACAGAGCGATTTACTATATGGTGTAGTTCCATTAAAAAATTAGAGTCAGGGACATAAGGCTCTAGATTTTTGGAGGGAAACTAATTAAATGGAAATAGAGCATAGGAATTCTATGTTAATCTGGAAAGAGATGTTTTTTGGAGCATGGATAGGGATCTCCATGGAAATTTCTACTAATTAATTTAAAGGTTTTTCCTATGGCCGTATGTCTTTATACAGAAAAATGTTGTTTGGGTGTCTAAAAGGGAAAGTAATTGTGAGGATGTCCTGGATGGATAAATTGGATGGTTAATTTGGCTCTCTTTCTATTTGTTTGTTTGTGTGTGATTCCATGTTATTTTACAGCTATTAGTTTGGACTTGGGTGGGGGAGATGGTTCCGGTGATGGAGATTCTATGTCGGTGATTTCCACAGCTACGCTTCCGCAATTATTCGCAACTCCCAGAGACAGTCCGGGACCATTGTCATATTCTTCCTTTTCCCGTACTGTGGATGCTAATGCGTTGTCAAGGTACTATAGATTTTTGTATTTTTTTTACTATTGGAATTTCTATATGATCCTTTCACAGGATTTGAGTGATATGATGCGTGCGGGAATGATACATTCCTCGTTGGATGGCTCACTCAGTATGATAAATATGCTCCTTTGTAGTAATTCTCTGATTTAATGCGGGTGTGTGGAAACTATTCATATCTCCTCGGGCTACAAATTATACAATGATAGGATTTAATTAGCTCAAAAAAGATATTTTGCCTGGTATGAATTATTTGATATAATTAGTCAAAGAGGGGGGTTTTTTCGGTTAAATAATATTTCCTGGGAATAGCGCCTTTTACTATGTGGAGTGATAATATTTTTGCGAGATATATTTTATGTGTGTATGCATATATGTGTACTGCATAAGTATACGTAGAAATAATGAGATATTTTTTTATAGGTCAGCGGAACAATTATTGGCGGCAGAAGCAGCGGAAAGCCGGAGGAAAAGTGGTCGACGGACCGGAGCTGATTTGACGGGACGTGCCTCCGCTGGAGCTAAAGGGGCTTGGGGCTCTATTTCCAGAGTTTTTGCAAGGAATAAACACAGAAGGACCTTAGACCCTGCTTTATACGACAGTAAGTCCAGATCAAAGAGAAAAAGAAAAAAGTTGTTACAACCAATGTTTTTACAAATCAAAAATTTTCTGGTGCTAAAATAATGTAGGGTCACGTTACTTGCAGGGTAGATGAGCTGGAAAAAAGGGGAAATTTGGGAAAAAATGATTTTTTTGAAATTTTCAAGAATTTTCGTGCTAAAATGTATGGGGAATGAATTTACATTGGGTCACGTTATTTAGACACGTAAAGGTCTAATGTTGGGGAAATGTTGTTTATTTTCATGATTTGGGGAGGAAGGGAATTGTGTTTTTCTGTTGGGTTGACTACATGGGAAAAATAAATAGAAATTCTGGGGGAATTGAGTTTAATTTAGGGGCTTTGATGACGACGTAAAGTACGTGGTTGATTGTATTTGTACAGGCATGAATAGCGGTCAGAGATCAAGTTGGTCCCCACAAAGTTCCGTACCCGCGTCGCCTCTCACCGAGCAAGAAAGTTATGGTGACAAGTTGAGAGCATTGGAGGAAGCGGCCACACTTCCTATGGAACTCTGGAGAGCTGGGATGGTTCAAGCGTGGATTGAGGTTTCCCTGGGGATGCCCCAGTATGGTTCCAGATGTGCTGACAATATCAAGAGTGGCAAGGTACTCTTGGAATTATCCGATTCGGAATTGGAGTCTGAACTTGGCATTGCACACCCACTTCATCGGAAGAAGCTGAGACTGGCGATTGAGGAACATCGAAATCCGGCGTTGGTCCGTTTCCCTTGTACCGTGGAGCTGTCACATGTTTGGGTGAGCTCGGAGTGGCTCCCGGATATTGGGCTACCCCAATATGCCGAGAATTTCGCTGGATGCCTCGTAGACGCAAGACTTCTTGACCATTTAAGTAAAAAGGACCTGGAGAAATATTTAGGAGTTACAAGGAAATTTCATTTAGCTGCTATTGCTCATGGTGTTCATCTTCTACGTATCGTCGCTTATGATAGACAGGTAAATTGTTGAGGTTATTTGCTTGTGGGGAGGAGGGGGGGGGGTTAAATTGTGTACATGTTTTATTGGTGGAATTACTATAGTAATGGGGGGATAAAAGGATATTTTGAATGGGTTTTCAGGCTCTTGCTGAAAGAAGACGGAATTGTGACAATGATCCTTTAGTATGGACAAATCATCATTTTATTCAATGGGCTCGATCTATAGATCTCAACGAGTACGCAGATAATCTTAAAGGTATGGATTGTTGGCATTACTACAGGATAAATTTGATTGAATTACTTTTACGAGTTTTCTTATGCTTTCATGCACTTTCTCAGTTTTTTTACCTTCCTTCCGGTTTTAGCCATTTTCTTCGGTACCTTGTAATTTTAACCATTTTTGCCCATTTTCTCCCAATTTTTACCGCACTTTTAACCACTTTATCCCGTTTTTCTAGTTGTCACCGGTTTCTTTCACATCTTTCCAATTTTAACCACTTTCACCCACTTTCTGCGTATCCTACTTTTCTCCCAGTTTTTACCATTTTCTTACCCTTTGTACCAGTTTTTACCACTTTGTACCAGTTTTTACCACTTTGCACCGGTTTTTACCACTATACTAGTTTGTACGACTTTCTATCAGTTTTACCACTTTCTACCAGGTTTCCCACTTTCTACCAGTTTTACCACTTTCTACCAGGTTTCCCACTTTCTACTAGTTTTTACCACTTTCTACCAGGTTTCTACCAGTTTTTACAAGTTTTTACCAGTTTTACCACTTTCTACCATTTTCACCCAATTCCTCCTTACCTCCCATTTTTTACAATTTTCTTCCAATCCCATCACACTGCTTTGGTCCCATTTTTACCATTTTCCTCCAATTTTGACAGTCCTGCATTGTCTCCCCAATTTCGACCCAATTTTTCTCTCTCTCTTTTTTCTTCTTTCCCCCCATTCTCCATCCCTCACCACTTTTCTTACTTTCTCATACTTTCACCTGATTTCCTCTACTTTCTCCCTTGCTCTTTTACTCTCTGACTTTCTCCACCATCCTGACTCTTCCTCTCCCACCATTGTCTCTCACGCTATTCCCTTCCTTCTCCTTCCTTTCCATCTCTGCATGTCCCATGGACATTAACCAATAAATTGGCTCTTTCCTCCTTCTCCTATCCTCTCTCTCTCTCCCCACACGAATGTAATTGTCACGTCGGGGTTTTAGCTCAATATAAATTGAATCTTGTAGTTGAAACAATAGGTAATCAATAGGAGAGCTCAGTTTTAACAAGTAGTATCTATGCATTTACTCTGTCTCTATACTAATAGTAAAAGCTATTACCCACACTAGTAAAAAGCAATTTGTAATTTTTGAATGTTGGATTTATAGGGAGCGGAGTTCATGGAGCGTTTGCAGTTCTCGAACCGTCTTTCAATGGTGATACATTGGCCTCTGCCATGGGTATTCCCCCCTCGAAACAAATAATTCGAAGACATCTAACTGCCGAATTGGATGGTCTTTTGAACCCCGCCAGGTACCTGACGTGAAGGAAGATTGGCTCTTTTCTTCATTTTGTTCTCATTCCTCTCTTATTTTAGTTTTCGTCCACTTCTTCTTATGCATTTCAAAGCATAAGTCTATCTGTAGATTTACACGCATTTTATCCATGTATTTCCTCCTAGTATGTATTTCTACATTAAGTCTGGTGATTTTACCCTGTGTGGTTTATTGATCCGCGTGTACGTTCGCCCAATATGTAATGTATTTACTATATGGGATTTTTACTTGTTGTTATGAGATTTGTGAATGTACGACATTATTTGTGGTTGGATTGTGTGTGTGTGTGTGTGCGTAACTGATGTAGTTGTGAATTTTATGTGCTCTCTGTTTTGTAATGTATTGGATACACCAGAAAACTAGGATTATTGTTAGTGAGTGAGTCAGTGGTGGGGATTATCTCTTGAGATTCCTGGGGAAATGTATAGTTTTTGGCTGTCGTATATATTTTCCACACTCTACCCCATTAATTGTGACGCTGTGGCTCGTATAAATGCTCTAGCTTGTAAATGCACCTCGAGGGTCCGTCGTTCATTAGTTTTTCTCTCTCTCGTTTGGCTGTCTCGGGGAAATAATTGGCCAGAAGGCACTCCCGCTAATTACAGAGTCTGTGTAAACAATTTGATAGGAGCTTATTAGGGAAAGGTAGGGAATTTGGAGACATTACAATGTTATTCCAAGAATATAACACACATTGAATTAACGGGAATTATTGCTGTTATTCTCAAGTGAACAATTTTCAAAGGAATGGATTATTATTGGATCTTTGGAAGTTCCTATTTATTATTGTGTGCTAATGAGTTTATGTAGTTTTGAAACCATAGGATTTAGTTAGTTTTGAATATTTATGATTTTTTTCAATGACTTTATTTTTTCGTGATTTTGTTTTGTCTTGTGATAATTATTTGAATTTTTGCAAATTTATGACCTGGGAGAAGTGTGTGGGAGTAAAAGACGGTAGAAGCTGGAGCCTGATTTGTGACTAATTTTGAATTGAATTTTCACACTGAAATTGAATTTGAGCAAAACAGGGGAAATTTTGACTTATTTTAAAAGAAATTCGTTAGTATAACCCGGTGTTGGGTCAATTTGACGGAAATGTTTTCAAAATGGAAGGGAAATTTTGGCTGATTTTAAAGGAAATTTATCTCATGTGGGGGAAAATTTGGTGAATTTGATTCAAATGTTTTCACGATGCGATGGAGCTGAAATTTTGCCTGATTTTAAAGAAAATTCATGTAAAGGTGTGGGAAATTTTGTCAATTTGAGGGGAAATTCTT
>JAQFXU010002575.1:0-19994 GCA_034693705.1 Spatulosminthurus flaviceps
CCCCAAAAACAATCCTCATCGTGGAAACTGTTAGTTTCTATTATTTTGTCACGTAACCAGTTTAGAAACATTTCTATGTATTCCGATTCCGAAAGAAATAAAAATATTTTTAACATTTTGTAATATAGAACTGTTTGTTCTTATTCATCAATAAAATTTGTCGATACTGTACTTAATCTGTGCAATACGCATTCCTTGCACTTGCCTTAATAGAAACCAGGGTATGGGTGCCCTAATCGTCGGAGGAGCGGATAAGGCGGAAATGCACCCCAATCGGCGCAGCAGGGGATGAGGCGGAAATGATCCCTAATTATTGCGGATGAATAGTTTTGACTAAAACAGAGGATGCAGAAAGCACTAATGAAATAATTAATGTTGAGTAAAATAGTTGAATATTTAAAGGAGACGAACTCACAACATAATGATATACGTTTAAATTATGTGATGGGAACTCACCAATAGCCACAGCGAGTGTAACCTATGAATACTTCCGTTTTAGGAGAGATAATATCCCGACGGATTTTGTCGGAGGGATCTTTTCGGATAGATATAATGGACTGAGGGATTGGATTCGAACACGAATAATGTTAGCGAAAAAATAATTTTTCTTACTACAACAAGATAATTGCACTTGGCCGTTGAGCCCACTGGAAAGTTTATTCTTCCAGTCCACACGTTATACAATATCGGACAGAGAAACGTCAACGCATTTTGCCTTTATTATCCTTAAAATACATTATCCATTTCTTTACGCTATTTCGTTAACTCAAATTTCCTTGAGCAATTAACCTCATTTACAGATTGAGTTCTCTATTCTAATTATTTTCTAAAAACTTGCTACAGCCTCTCAATATATAATGCTATGTAACCAAAATTGGTTAATAAAACCGTATCAATGTTATTAGTTCTACATACAAGATGATTAGTATTAGATTATTATTTTTCGATACAAAAAGTATTCACCAGCAGCACAAGGATGATGCAATCATTCACTTTGGTAATTAATGCAGGTCAAATTTAGCTATTCCTCTGGAAAACAATAAAATTAAACCAAGGAGAAATAGAGGAGGAAATAATTATTGCGTTGAATTCGCAACATTATTATATTGAAATTCCACACGTTTTTGCCAATTCGTCTTCTCCTTAGTTTACTCTTCATACAAAATTCCAGACAACTTCAGCTCAATAAGTTTCAACTTGGAAAAATGTTTTGCTCACATCATATCATTAACTATCATTTGCGTCTATATGTATTTGCACAGTTAAGGGCCGATATGACGAAAGCAAAACATCTTATTTTGCCTGCTTTATGCTTTTTATAAATGTAATAATTACATTTATAAAAAGCATCGGACAAAGAATTATTCTTTGTCCGACTTTTTTCGAATTTCTGAACTCCGTGTTCTTATTTTGCCCTGACCGATTCACGGGTCAAGTTAGGCAGAAATATTAAGCCAGAAAGAAGAAATAAGCAAAATTACATTTTTCCTAAAGTCTGATGATAACATGGATATCTATACATATACAAGTACAAGTACAGGGGGAAACGGATTGTAAGCTTCACCTTCTTCACGGATTTGTTAAATAATTTACAACACATAAATTATTTAGTGTTTAAGTGCGTATATAACCATCTTAAGTTTTTTTTATCCTGGAACATGTAAATCCAATGAAATACAAGGCTTGAATTAATGAATCATGTCGTTTTGTGATGAGTACTCCCACTGAAGATGGATTGGTTATAGGAAAACTGTCACACACATTACACATTAGGTCAAAGTCTTTTTCTTGATGAATTGATATGTTTTGGTAAACGTCAAAATAATATGTTGTCAGATGCCAATACTCCACTTAGGCCTGGTTCGGAACAAATATTTAGCTTATGTCCCAAACAAACACAATTTATTCATAGCGTTGTCAAAGTTCAGGATTTATGAGCATCTGTTTCACAGCAAGACGAAGAAAATTCAATGTATAATTCAACCAACCTGTCGCCTCTTGTCAAAAGCCATTTGTTAAAAATATCCAATACAACATATCTAATTGCAATAATTAGCCATTTTACAGCCAGCCCGCAATCAATAACATCTACTAAAAATCTCCTTGGTGAGTTAACACAACCCTATAATAATTGATATTACTAATTTCTGCACATTTACGATAGCCTACCATAATAGAAAAAATATTGACATGCTCACATAAACAATCATGTTTCCCTTTTATTATAGTTGTGTGTATATTCATAACCAAAATTTGCATATACAGATATTCTCGGAAAAACTCCCTTAAAACAATAAATTAACCCAAGGAGAAATAGAGGAGGAAGTAATTTTTGTGTTAAACTTGCAACATTACATTTCGCGATTCCACAAGTTTTTATTACTTCCTCTATTCTCCTTAATTTACTCATCATGGGAAGTTCCAGAAAAACTTAAGCTCAAGTTTGTTTTTAACAAGGAAAAATGTTTTGCTAAAATCATACCATCAACTATAATTTTCTTCCACACGCATATATGTACATGCATATGTGACTATACTATCCTTTTGTATAAACTACATCACTTTATTATTAAATACCAACAATAAAACTTGACTGAATCATCAAGGTTTAAGAGGTAATCATTTGAGGATATTAGTAATTGTGACGATGAGAATTTTAGCATTTCGTGTGAAATGGTAAATTGCTAATTTTCAAGGTCACCTTAGCTTTTGCTTTCTCAGGGCAACAGGACAATATAAAAATCTTAAAGCTGTGGTATTTAGAGCTGAAAAATATGATGGCTCATCAGTTCCGTTTGATTGTGTATATACTTTACGTATAATGTAGTTTCTTGGGCTAGGATTATGTAGGGACCTAGGTTCCTCCAGCTTAATGCTTGCTTTATATAGCAAATGCACGTTCATAAATATACATATCCTATATGTATGTATAGGATGGGTGTCAGGAACGAACTGTGGGAAAATTCATAGACGTTTTGCTTTTCAATTGAATTGAGCGATGTATATTATTTACATACAATGCAAAAATATAGTGCCTTGACTCACTCAGTCAGTAAGTAAAGAAAACAAGTTGAGAAAAAAGGAAATATGGTGAGAAAGTTTTTTAGCTCAGCTCATTATTTTTACGTGAAGCAATTTATTGCGTTTTGCATGCTCCTTTATTATATTATTTTGCTAGTATAAATGGTTTGTATGCACCAATGTGCATTAGTGCTAGGTTAGATTTTTTTTTAAATTTTGCTCTCACCTTGCATTGCATTTGAAAATGCTTATGAATTGACAGAGTAAAAAGAACCATCATTATTACATGAAACTATATAACCACTATGAAGCTGCATGTATGCTAAATGTTCGTTTTCTTGAATTATTATTACTTCAAAGAATTTAATGAAGCAAAAGATATTCGCGTGCTTTTAAATCAAATAATGCAGTAAGAATAATAATAATTATTATTATTGAATAATGCACGAGAGCCTTTCCACAGCTGCATTCAACTGCAACACCAGTATTTTTGTATTCCATGGGCAGCAAATAATAGTGGTGCTATTTTTTTCAAGATTTAACTTCTTTTAACATAAGTACTAACCTATCACATGGACTCGACGTTTTTTTTAGATTTCTATTTTGTTTTTCAAGTTTCTCGTAGAAGATAAAATATTCGGCTCTGCACGCTTTTGGAATAAGGAAATAATCCATTATTGGTGAGACATTACAGGAGTCACTGGCTATACAACACTCCATATATATTACAGAGCTTTTCTATGAAATTTTAAAGGACGGCAGAAATTTCAACGGTTGTTAACCCACCCCTCTCCCTGAATAATTTAACAGCTCGAGCCCATACCTGCCAGATGAATTTCCTAGAGGAGCAATAATCTTCTGAAATTGTTTCCCTTTTCAAGTCTGAGCATTTACAGGCTACCGTTCTATACATAGTTAAATCTACCGAGTTCTTCTCCTACGCATACACCGCATGGAAACATGAATAAAAAATGTAAACATTGATTTGGGAGTGAAGAAAAAAGTGTCTAAGGAGAAAAGGAGTAGAGAGCGAAATTCTCCAACACATTCCTAATAAAATTACATTTTCCTAGAGTCCTACATAGAGACATATGCTGATATGCTAAACACAATGTAGTAAATGGAAAATAATTTAAACATTCCTCCACATATTAATTTTTAACTAATTATTACTTAAGGGAGTGGTCACACAGGCATCAAAATACATGTAGCTTTCTATCTCTAGATATATTTATGAAATAAAATGCATTTGTATTAATTGATTTTGACTGAACCATCATTCATTATTGCTCCGCTTCTCTCCTTGAGTATTCAAGCCAATAACAATATTAAATTTGATTTGCTACTTTCTAACGATTGATTAGCATTCGGCTTTTCAGCAGCTTCATATACTAAACTATTACACAAGGTAATTTGGTCAATAGTAAATCAGAGCTTGTTATAGTTTTTACTACTACTGCTACTACCTCTATGGAATAGTAATGAGAAATTAATATGCATTCCTTGGATTTTATTAACCAAACCTTCATTTAGTTCATTTTTGCTTTCTCCATTAATAAAAATTGAATTCTATTATATATGAGGTTATAATAATTCTGTCCACCACTACTGCCAACAAAAGAGCAGCCTAAGGGTTTCATTTCTTCACTCTCCAGACATTTTAATAGTGTTGTAATTATTTTATATTCCATTCTATTCACCCTTTATACAATTTTATAAGCATGCATATCTTCCCATACTTTTACTCCCAAGGTGAGGATAGCTTTGGCGGTACTTGAAAGTAACTTACAAAATCCAAGCGATCGAACACAAACACGTAATATAATAGCTAATGAAAGTTTATGTATATTTTTCCTTGTGCATGAGAGGGAAATCGATTAAATTATAACCTTATTAAAGGGCATAAGGACAGACAGCCAATTAAAGCCAAAAATATACGATTGGAAAATGATGAAAGAAATACATTGTTTTTAAATGTTTTTATTTCGAAAAATGTAATGTTTAAAACAGCGTGTTCTCGTTTGTATTATGTTATAATCATTATTATTATTACATAATTTATGTATTATTTATACTTATATACGCTCAAGACAAAAATAATCTTCAAAATTACATATTCTTTTCAGGCAACAGGAACTACTTGCATCCAAATAACAAAAAAAATAAAGTAAATTAAATTGCCCACGATAAAAATGTTGAATGTATTGCCCAAAATACAAGAACAACATTTGGAAATAAACAAACAAAAAAACTTATAAAATGATCTTTATATTTTAATAACTCGGATTTTAAGCACACTAGCGTTAACGTTAACCGACTTATCAAATAACACAAAAATTTGTGTATCTTTTTATTTAGATTTTTACTCCACAATAAGGAGAAAGCGAGGGTCCGCATCATCTTCTCAAGGATAACCGTATGTATAAATAAAGGAATAAATGCATTAAAACTAACCATTATTATAACATATAGTAAATCGTAACATCCAAACCAGCAATGCAATTTGCAAAATAAAAGAACACAAAAATTAAATAAACTATCTCTTAATATAATGCTTTAATCCAACATCACATTAGAACCAACTTAAAACTATAAGTCCATTCCTTGCTGTTTTTTAAATAATAATAATAATAACATCGGTACCTTAGTACAAAAATCAAGAAACTCATTGGAAATTCCTACTTACATAAGCACATCTAATGATTTCGCACGTCTAAATATGTACACTGTATACAAATACATTGATGTAGTAAAACACTTTTAAAACTAGACAACCTGAATAGCTTCAGCATTGAATAAATATCCTTAAATGCACTGCCTAAATTTACACAATCATTTTATTTTTACATTCTTTCTTTCTTATTGATTAAATTTAATGTCAAACGCCAACTAAATACAATAAAATTATTATTATTGCAAAGGAATCAAAATATTGTTTTTATCATTTGGATCCGAATTATCAATTGTCATCCTTCCACTCAACAGTGCGCAGTGGGTGTCCAATTAGTAATAGTTTTCAAACCAAATAAACAGTTTGTCTTCTTTTAAATTACACCTGTCCATCTCATGCAACTGAACATATACAACCCTTAAATGTAGAGCAAAATACGATAACTTATTGTTCACTAATCAGTTTTATCACTGAATTCCTATAACCTTCAAACATTACTAATAATGTCTTCAATCATATATTATGTTTTTGAAATGATTGCTTTTTCATAATAACAATAAAAACAAAATTGGCAGCCATGGTTCAATTAAGGTCAATACAAATGGTGCAAACATTATTATTGCTGGGTATACGTAACGATTATAATTATTAAGCAAAATGTCTGCATTAGCTTTCTTTGTAGACTTTACCGGTTCCTACTTATTGACAACTTGATAATGAATATCAAAATTCATTAAATGATACAGATTCACTCAAAAATGTACTCAAACTGTTTGAACCTATATACTTACATTATTCAAGCAAGTATAGCTATAGATGCAATTTTAGCTAATGACACAACTGTTAAAAATTACTAAAAATTAATTATAATTGTGTCAATACAATGCGGATAATAATAATTATTTGTAGTTATTATTATTTGTATTATCAGTAATCAGTATAACAGGAGGAATTCCTACATGCAATAAGTTGGCATCATCTGGTCTCCATGAATAATTAGTACTTGTAATAATATAATAAACCAACGTACATGTAATGTAATAATAATCCATTATGCAACAAGTTATTACAACCAAGACTCCCATTTCACATGTACCACATATGGTGGGGTATAACGACCTACAGAGGCTTACATTATAAGTTGTACCATAAATGCAAGTATTCATAAAACCTGAATAACTTATCAAATGGATTAATTCCGTACCTAATATTCTCAATGCATTTCTGGTATTCATGATTTCGTGTATACGGGAGTTTGCTGTAGACTGTAAAATTCTAAATACATATATCTACATACGTTCACAGAAAATTGTTATACTTATTAATTTAATACGAAGGAAAACTATTGAAGCTGAATTTTAAGAAGATTGCCGTTGAGGTTCTTGCAGAAATAATAGATGTCCAAAGGCTGAAAATCTTCTTTACGACGACTGTAGAGATTGAAGGGTCATGACCAATACGTAAGTAATATATTCTTCCAAGTTCAAAGTAGATCTGTAGCAGTAAGTGAATAAGCACTGGTTACATAATACTAATACCATGGAACAAAGGTTTCCACACGGTGCGGCCTTTATAAATGTACAATATAAAGGAGTCTTGAGGTTGCACTTTCTTTGAAGTTCATTGTGAAATGGGAATAGTACTAATTTTGTGACGATAACGCCATTGTAATTTAGCACTCCAAGCACACACTTTTGCGCACTACAATACAAAACTATTCAGTCCTTTCTCCAAATATTTTACATACACGTGATGATACACATAGTATTTTAGTGCATCGAAGTTATATCATTATATATTTTTTGAAAACCAATTCTCTTGGTGCGTACAGTGACTTTTAAGTTTACGAAGTACGCTATGACGTGTGTTGACGACTGATAAAGTTATTTTCTTTCTATATTGTCACTTTCGACGAAAAACGAGCATTACAATTGCTTATGAACCGCTTTCTTTGAGGCAATAGGATTTTTCGGTAGGCATAATAATTCTTTCTCAATTGAGGTTGGAGAGCTTACCAAGTGCATATATACAGGGTTAGTATTAGCTGTCAATCAGTACCAGGAGTATTGCCTTGAATTCGAATACGTGTGGTTGTATCATCTGTCGGTTGAGGTATCAATATCATTTAAGTATAGCTACATATATACAGTTACTAATATTATCAATAGGATTTGATTGTGTTATACAATATGTAGGTTTCTATGTAAATAGTCATAGGTTTACAATAGTTTTTGGTTAGACTGCAAATATACATGTACAATCAGGTTTCTTCTTAATCCATCATCATAGCAAGCTCTAGAGGGATACCAGTTTTACAGTTATTATGATGACGAAAGAAGGTAATGGGAGGCGTGTGGAGCTGAGATTTAGGTAAGGAATTACTTTTACTGTATACAACAAACAAACACTACCTTGTATACATGCTCCCGCTAGTATCCCTAATCAGTAAATTTTCTTTTAATGTAATAAATTACGGAAATACTCCAGCACGAAGTGATTTCTGAAAGTAATTCCCAAGCATGACACGGACTGGAGCCAGAGAATTTTTTCAAATTTTACATTTAATGATAACAATAATTGTACATTTGAATTACGGACTGTTGACCAAGGCATTCTGAATGGGAAATAGCAGATACCAATTTTTACCATCATACCGAAAAGAAATTCCATTTTTGTACTGCTATATAATGGTGGAACTAGCATATAATTTGATACAATACTCAACCGTAATTAGCACAGGAACTGACAATAATTTTGGCTGTATATAGTAACGACGTAACGAGTGGGTTCATAAATTTTTTAAACTTCTACATAACTTGTCATAACTTCAATTACTTACTACATGAGAAGAAAACAAAAACGGCAATGTACGATAATATAAATATAAAAAGGAATACATGTTTCCATAAAATACGTTCAATAATTCCCCCAAAAATAGGTTTACATACCTGAATCCAATCTATGAACGTCCAGTGGGATAGTAGTTGAGTAAAATACAAGGAAACCAAAAGTCTATATTCTATAACTGAATTACCGAATGTCCGGCGAACCGGCCAATATTTTGCTAGTTATGAACCAGAGGTTAACGCAGCAATAGCAGATACATAATTTTCATTTTTAAAGTTATAATAACAGCATAACCGTTGTAATACAATCAGAATTCATAACTAATTATAATATATAACGAAGTTGTATACCCTAACACATTCAGTAAACATGCTTTATACTTTATCTGCAGAATTAATCATTTAATGCATGATTCGAAAATGTCCGTTTGCGTGTAAGTAATTATTTTGTGTCACTCGTAACACTGATATTAGGAAAAATTAATATCTGCCACAACGATACCTAATTTTTTTACAGATGACGGTCCGGCCAATTTTAGGCTGAGAAACTCCAATTTTTCTGTGCATTTCACGATTCCGTGTCACTGATGTTTTCCCAAGTGAAACGCTTTAGACAGGAATTGGGTTCACAACTATTAAATTTTCTTCGGCAAAAATTGGATCGGCGATTTTTATTCTTAAACACAAGGCTGATGATGTACGAGTTGCAGTAACACAAAAACTTAAAAATCACGAATATTTTGTTTTAGAGGTTTAAATTTATAGTAAATTGAAATTGTTTTGGATTTCCGTTGCTGTTTTCTGCAATTTTTTTCGTTTTTCCCATTTTCGTAAAATTTATTTCTAAGTGTGTACTCATATTACGCTCTTTGGCAATAATACGAATACACTTTAAATCTGAACGATATTTAAGAGGACTGAAGGAGATTCACAAGGACTTATTGCCAACTGCAGACTTGTGATTCATAGTTAGCCACGTTAATCCTTCGTAAAGACCATCTCCCGTCGTCGCGCAAGCCGGTTGCACGTACCAACTCCTACAAAACAATTTAAAAAATGGTTTAAGAACTGTTCAATACCACCTAACATCAACTTTGCTAGATAAGTTTAATCCACACAATTACTAAAATTCAGGTTCACATGTCGATGCTCAATACAAAGTATTAATTTCATTCGCGGTTAGGACTTGAGAAACAATTGAGGTACATACAGAGCTCACGATAAGCATAAGTGTGATGCAAAAAAACTTCAAATCTTAAGCATCGTCGTTACAATTGAAAACCTGCTGGTATTAATGAAATTGTCAGCAATCAAAAATTAGTTGGTGATTACTTGGAACATGTGTATCCTTTCCAACCTTGTTTACTCATCAAATTCAGCTACTTCAACTTTTAGTTACTCATGTGATACAATCGTCCGACCCACGAAACTACTGCTCAACATCCACCTCCATGGGCTCGCTAATAATTTAGTACTGTACACTTTTAAAATGATGACTTACCTATCACTGATTCGAGTCAAGCCAAGTTTTTCTTGAATCTCATGTGGTTTCATGGCTGAAAAGTTAATAAACATGACTCAGTCCAAAACATAAAACACCCCGTTTTCCTACAAAATAATAAACATTTACAAGGATTTACACCAAATTTCAAAACACTGCATACCATCGGGAAGATCTTGTTTATTGGCAAAAATTAGAATGATGGCATCACGCATCTCTCTATCATTAATTATACGATGCAACTCCAATCTTGCTTCATCTATTCGGTCTCTATCGGCGCAGTCTACTACAAAAATGAGCCCATGTGTTCCAGTATAGTAATGCCTCCATAAGGGCCGAATTTTATCTTGCCCTCCCACATCCTACAAAAGTCCCATTACGTATAAATTATTAATTTAGACACATTGCAAATCAAACAAGACTCATAAATGTCTCCCCACATTTCCATTCCACCAAAAAAATTTGTTCACTAATTCTAAATCACTCAATATCTCCAAACAAACTCTTACCCAAACATTGAACTTCACTTTTTTGTACGTTACAGTTTCTACATTGAAACCCACTGTAGGAATCGTTGTGACTGATTGACCCAGCTTTAACTTGTATAGTATAGCTAAAACAACAAAAAGAAATAATCAAATCTCACAAATTAATTCATCCCATGTTTTCAAAATTTGAATTACTTTTCCAACAAAACATATATTCTCTCCACTCAATTTATTCCTTCCCACCCAATCTTTGCATCACGATTTAAATAGCAACTCCCTCCTTTAATCACCAATACATCATCCACCAAATTCCGCTAGTATTTCAATTCCAAAAATTACTTTCATGACCCACATCGATGAATCACATTTCAAGGAATGCCAAACCCTCAATTTATCCAAACCGGAAGGGCAATAAGATATCGTCAGCAGTACTAAAAAATGAACCACACATTTCCAAACCTGATGGGAAAAATTTCCAAAAATAGCCCCTTTTTGAATTTAGCCGAAAAAATTCTATCCAAGCTATTCCAGGATGGCTGCTGATACAACACCACTCTCAATCTGCATTGACTCATATTAGAAACTAAAGGTCACGGGTTTACGGGTCTCAAATGTTTCCACAAAATATTATCGAAAAATAATAATTCCCATTAATTGTTTACACCTAAAAATCCTAAATTCTCATAAATATAAATATAAATTAATTTTTTTAAAACTCTCTTACTTGTTTTCCCAGCTGCATCAAGGCCTAACATGAGAATCCGCATTTCTCTATTTCCAAATATTTTTGATAGTATTTTGCCCATTATGATAATTTTATTAACAAGGGCTGACGACACACAATTAATTTCACCGGAGAAAGTCCTATCCTATAATAATTCACACGCAGAAAAAATTAATCGGGTAAATAATGAATTCCTTGAGGATGACACGGCGGGTCGTTCTTTTTGCTAATAAATGAACCTTCCAACTTTCAAAGTTTACCGCCTTTTTACTTACAAATTAAATGGATCTTCCCGTCCTCGTTCCGTTACACAATTTCCCCTTCAAGTTTCCTTTGCTCTCTAGCTCTCTCTCTCTCTCTCTCTCTCTCTCGCTCGTCTGCTCCTTCCCTTCAAATATATGCAATCCTATACTACTTATCCATAGTACATATATCCACTCCGTGAAGCTTCATACAGTATTCAGTATAAATGAATGATATGTGTGTGCAGTGTGCAACGGTGACTGCTTGAACGAGTGACCCTTGCTTTGAAACGCTGCTGTGAATGTGAATGCTCTGTACATTATATACATATGCTTATACACTACGCAATGTGTCCCCAAGGACGGTAGAGAACTGGGGTGGCTCACTTCTCCCGTCCTCCACAAATAATTATATCTTTTATTTAAACTAAAGCAACTCGCTTGTCAGCAATAAGGTGTGAGTTTAGACCATGCCAAGAAGTAGTACCTATACTTACACTAGCCAATGCAATGGTAGTAATCAATATAGTCGTGAAATTCCGACCAATGTTACCGAAAAATATTGACCGATGATACGGAAATATTGACCCTATCCCATATAAGGCAGTTAGCGCAACCCTTTACGTATGTCCCGTGTAGTACTTATAGCACCTATAGAACGTATAAACCTAAATTATACCTACATGTAAAAATTTCATGCATACGTTCTATAAGTGTTATAAGCTTTATACGGGAGATAAGTAAAAAGTTGCGCTAAGTGTCTATTATCAAAATTTCGAGAGTTTTAGGGTATAAAAACAACTTGATGATTTTGAAAAATGCAATTTCAAACAGTGCTTTTTCTCAGTAAGGCTATACACAATAAAAAACAAAAAGAATAATTAGCATTCGGAGCAGACTTTTTGTATTTGAAAATTGAATATTTTAACAGTATCACACTGCAAAATATAAATCTGATCGTTCGCCGTGGGTCCCCGGAAAAAAGGTTCACAAAACCTGTAAAAATGTAACATGTGTTCCAGTTAAAAGGATTTTTGAGGTTCAAGCAACGGGGGAACCTGTTAAATTTTAGCATGTTTCCCTTTGTGAACCCTTTTTTACGGGTACCCGCGTCCAATGATTAGATTTATTTTTTACAGTGCATATATAGTTGTATATGTAGTTAGTTCCAATCAATTGCTATTCTTAAATGTAAAGAACAGCCTGATGAATCTGTTTATGAAAAATCTGTTTCATTGAATGCTAAATTGGCGAGAGGTAGTCGATATGACCGACAACCAATTTTTAGTAGCCTAGGTCATATATTATTTAAAATCTTTAACTATACTAAAAATTAAAATTAAAGAAAATCTTAAAGGTTTCTGATGGTATTTTTCCACGTTCCGCCCATAGACTCAGAGTTCATTGCCTTATTCAGTCGGTCCTGGAAATTTTGAGCCCTTTTGCTTTACTTTACTGTAAAAGTTTATTGGCCCTTCGCTGCAGCATTTCGATCAATTAGTACTTCTATCCCTTTATGTACGGGTACCAAAGGGACATTGAGTAATTATTAGTAGATATTTGAAAGGCAAGAGTACTGAAATTCAAAATCAAACTTTTAAAATTTCTTTCCTATAGTTCTTTGTAATATATACTACATATCAATTGGAAGGCTATGGATAAAAACAAAATGAAGAGACCAGAGTCCATGGACAATCAGTTGGAAGACGGAAATGGGAGAGTTCCTGCAGTTCGCCGGTGTGGGTCACCCCAGGAGCTGAACTCGGGGCATGGAATACATGTCGATACATAAGAGTTTGCTATCTCTGGTGAACAACATTTTTACTCCTTTAGTTTATCTAAGCTTGCAGGACAAGGATGATGATTGTGTATATAGCTGAGCAAAAATATTCTTGTACTTATGTGAGCAGTATGCCCCAATAAGAAAGGCGTTTTGTGACTGGGCGTTAAATATTAATCCTGAATTAAAACTAATTAGTTACATAAGGGTAAATAATATATGGTAATTTTATTCATGTGCCTTATTTTCTCTCAGGATGATATGGACAAGCATGAGTACTTATATACAATAATTTATTTATGAGAAGGGGAGATTTTGAAGAAGAGTGAGAGAGGCGTCTCTTTACAAGGATTTTATTAACTCTTCTCCCTATATCATTTGCTTGCAGGTCTTGGTTGAAAGTCTGCTGGTGCTGGTATGCAGTCTTTTTTTAATTCCACTTGACGAATGGAGATCATCCGGCTTTTATTGGTGGCAAGCAACAGATTTAGCGTGTGAATGCTTCAATAAATGTTTGCTTGTCTGTCGGTCATTTGTGAGGATACTATAGCTGCTATTGGTGTTGGTAAATAGTGTGTGTGTTTAAACAGGGATGTAGCTATTGTGTATATAGCAAAGGAACACTTTGTTTCATGTAATGTTTCCATTACTATACAGACAACAAAAAGCCATTTGTATTTGAGTCATTTTTACGATCACAAAACATCCACATTGAAAAATGCATGAGGGCAGTCCAAGCTTAAACTAAAATAATTATTGCAGAATTAAATCATTTTGGCTTTCCCCATTAACATACATTTAGTCATATTGTAATGATGCGTCATGCGGAATAGTGCGTAAATGGGAAAAAGTTAAGAGGAAAATATGGAAAAATGGAAATGCGGGGAAATCAGCTTCCCTTAATTACCCTGATTCACAACAAAAGAATGATGCCAATTTTCCCTTTGATTTTATCTCATTCAATTTTCCTTCACGTTTTTGTTTACAAATATACTTACTCCTTCGAAGCAAATGCTACTCATTTTTTTGTATGTACTTAAAAATTTGGCGTTACAAAAGCTGCCAGTTTTAATTTGTTTGCTAGTGTTTTTACACATGAAGGCGTATAATAATGCCGATGCCTTTACGTTCACATTTACTATGTGTCGACATATGATTTAAAGTCGTAAGTATGCATGTGTGAACGGAACTGCCTCTGCTCACGCTAGTTTGATTAATTGAGTGTGTGTGTGTATGGGGTTTTTCATAGAGAGGAGCTCTTTTACTGCAGACGAAAGTATTTTACAGCATCTGAAAGGATATATAAGTACACGGACATGAAATTTTTACCAACCGCGAATTTAACAGGGTAGAGAAAACAATAGAGTTTTGCAATAAACATTTGAGTACCAGTAGCAGGCTGGGGTTTTTAGATGTTTTACAGGGAGAAACCTTCAATGGTCCGTGTTCTCCGGAGTCTGGATGAAGAAATTTTTCGGAAAAAATACACTTGTGAAATTACAATATTTGATTCGTTGCGGTTGGTGAGAATATTTTATTTTTAATTGTAGAACATAAGAGGATTTTTATCCTTCGTATGGGCAATAACCTAAATATCATCGTACAACCTTCGCTTGCGGACGTGCAAACCGTTGGCCTGAGGATTTTCCTGACCCAGTACTCGAATGCTGCATAATAGGAAACAATGTTATCTTATGATGGCTAGAGTTTTTAGCTACTACAATCTATAGAGATAGGATGTACGCATAATAAGCTTTCGTTGGTGTTTAAAGGGTAAAACATTTCAAGATATTCGTATAAGTGGTGTCAATAGCTTCAGAGCCCACTGATAAAAAAATCGATAGTGTGCACATGAAAGATATAAATCATGATGATGATGAGGTATTTCACATATTGTTACTCTTATATTTGTATCCATGAGTATTGTACTTGTTATAGTATAATTTATCTATAACAAATGGTACAAGAACTCTTAGAATTTTTCCCTCTTCCTCGGTATTTATATTTGATTGATTGTATTTTCCAAGCATGCAAACTCTGGTTTTGTAGTTCAATTTTGTCTAAAGAACTTTATTGTTGTAGAACTACTACAGTAGAAGAGAAGTAATTATTATTATTATTATTTGCACATTTCTCCGAAGCGATATTTTGGTCGGAGGGGCCTCAGGCCTCAGCGTATCAATAAAAACTATTTCCGGCTTGAAATCATCCAGGCTTATGCGTACAGGCGAACGTGGTGAAAAAATAAAGCACGGAACATGTGCATTCAAATGATATTGCTGAACAAGAAATGGAGTATGATAAAAAAAATTAACAATACGACGGCTAGGGCTAGGATTTTGATAGCACTTTATTGGCAGAAGCTTTTAAAACTGGAAGCCACGTATACTTGTGCTTTTTACACATGTAATCGAATCTCTCGTAGAAATTGGGCAAGGTACAAATATGACGGCACATTTGCATGTGAGCGAGTTTAATGCTTTTGGTTGACATACATAAATATCTAGTCTATATACATGATACACACTCAAGCGGCTCATCATTGCACACTCAAAAAAGGTTGATCGACAGCACATATTCTTCACATGTGGCCATTGCCTCCAGTTCAACTCAAATTAATTTAATCATATCAAATGCTACTGTGTGTCGTATGATCCGGGGAAAACTATTCAAATAGACACATCTATAGATTCGAAAATTATGAAATATTCATTCTAAACTTTATGTGAATATTTGATTTAACGACAAACTATTCAGTCAACGTTTACTCACATGATCAATTATTAATGATTTTTTTCTATTGGCCCATGGTAATTGCATAATTCTGATTCACCTAACAAAACATTTCACAATACCTACTTAAGTCAACCAAATTCAATTAACTTGGGCACTGCAATAATAGCTTTCCTATAGCTGATTGTATACTCACTTTTTCCGTCACGTCGCGTCGGGTCCCTCGGTACTTAAAATGCACAATAAATCATTACAAAAAAATTCAAAAAGAGGTGCGGTATGTACCTCTCAACTATTCGCTTGAAAAAATGATTTACTCGTGTTGACATTGGAGAAGTTCTCACAAGAATCAAGATTACATATAAAGTACCCAACAAAACAGGTAAACAGTTCTTATGGATGAAAAGGTCTAATTATTAGATTTTTTTCTGTCCATATGAGCTGTTGTGAGATTTTGAATTTTTTTGTTGTGAGATTTTCATTTCGTAAATGCGCCTACATAAAATTATGTTCGGATTTTCATTTGCTGGAGATTGTAACAGTAACAGGTCTTGTACTTTAGACAATGGTGTACTATGATACATAAAATATGCTTGTCAGATAATACGATTTTGGAAAAATCATTCACACCGACCTCAACATTATGACCATCACATTTGCTTATTAATTTTTTCAATGTAGATTTACATATAAAAATGGTCATCCATGGCTAAATAATCAATTACAACCCAATTCCACGTAGTACAGTACGTATGTATAAATGCTGGAAACAACAATAGCTAAAAAAAATTTCACAAGTGGTCATAAACTTGAACTGTGAGCTATAATTCATTCCTTATTCCATTGAAATTAGAATTTTCTTGCTCCATCAATCGATAATCTTCCACAAGGTTTTACTTTCAATTTTCAACCATTGTATACATTGATATTGGATGGTGATATTAATAAGTCATTGTAGGCTTACCCTTTACTTGCCGCAAGAGGTTCTTGGGTCGATTATTCGACAACCAACTTAAACGTCTATTGATCGATTGCTGTAATAATCGCACATGCTATATGGCATTTGTGCATCATTCCTATCCCAATATAATTTAATTACCAAATTGAAATGTATGTGCAAAGAAAAGCCAATGAGATGTCAGTTTATTATAGACAAATGGATGGTCTTCGCTTTATTAAAAATTACAGACTGATTGTGAGAGAGACTGAGAGCCACAGCGAGCATTATCTAATCTTCCAGCCATCCTTTCCCCTATATGATTTTGAGAGGATTGCTGTGTATCCTAGAGCCGGTTTCCGTGTAAAGTACAAATTACGTGTATGTAAGTACATGCTGAAATGGCACTGGCTGAGCATGTATAAATCCTTTACCTTCACCTTCCTCCTCCTTCCTGTTCCAGTGCTTCACGAGTACTTGGACTTGTCGCATTCAGTATATTACGGTAAGTGGGTTTTCTTTTTCCAATCCTTAACCACAATACAGCATTAGAAATTTTTAAAATGCTTATGCAAGATCCTGTCGGTAGACTAGCAAAAATTATGCCGTTATTCAAATTTATCCAATTAGCAAACGTTGCCAAAATTACTTATAATAAAACTATACGAGTAGACGTGTGAGAATTGCATAATTTGTTGAAACTTATCGGTGACCTTGAAACACTCTTCACGTACCTACTAAATACTACTCATAATACTTATTACAATCACTGTGACACCCTTACCCTTGGTAACTGATCAACTGTTTTAGCAACCAATTCAGTTTAAAGTAATAAATAACGTGGCCAAAATATGCAGTCACTCATATACATAAATCTTACGAAATAAATTGAGGATAATTAAGGTCAGTGGCCGTTGGAAACTGAAATAATGTTTTGTTATGATTTATCTATGTACCACCAGATATTTTGAGCCAGCTCATACTTTCAAGCAATCAAAATGGCACCGACTCGTTGGGGAATCCTAAGCGCTGGAAAAATCAGCAATGACTTTTGCGTAGGTGTCTCCACTTTAGATCCTGCCGAACATCAATTGGTTGCTGTGGCTGCTCGTAACTTAGAGTCGGCTAAGGAGTTTGCAAAAACTCATAGCATGCAAAATGCGTACGGTTCTTATGAGGAGCTAGTCAAGGATCCTAATATTGGTAAGTGGCATGAGACTGTAGATTGTAACAGTAACAGGTGGCCTGTACTTTAGCCAATGGTGTACTGCGATACATAAAATGTGCTTGTCAGTTAATAAAATTTTGGAAAAATTATTCACACCGACCTCAACAATATGATCCTCAGATTTGCTAATTAATTTAGTTAAATTAATTAAAATTCTAATTTCAATGGAATAAGGAATGAATTATAGCTCACAGTTCAAGTTTATGAGCACGCCTAGCATGTGTATTGAGGGAAATAATTAATATTTCAGATGTCGTGTATATTGGAACTATAAATCCTCATCACTTGTCCAGTGCTAAATTGGCTTTGGGCAATGGAAAACCCGTTCTTTGCGAAAAACCACTCTGTATGAATGTGAAAGAAACCAAGGAAATTTTGGAGTATGCGAAGGAGAAGAAATTGTTTCTGATGGAGGTGAATCTAGAAAACATTTAAAATTTTTAAGCTTTGTTGTCAAAACAGGCTATTTCAGTATTCTGAATGTCAAGAATACTGTTGTTCTTTTCAGGCAATTTGGAGTCGATTCTTCCCTGTTTATGGAAAGATTAGAGAAGAGTTGAGTAAAAAATCTATCGGGGATATTCTTCAAGTTATCGTTTACTTTGGATTCACAATTGACGAGGTAGATCGTCTTAGGTAATAAAAATTGCTGTTAATTTTTAAGTTTGCAGTTCTTTTAGGCTGACTACTTTGGTTTTTATAATGCGGCCTATAATTTTTGTGTTTTAGACTCAAAGAGATGGGTGGTGGTACCGTTTTGGACTTGGGAGTGTACTGCGTACAGTTCGCCTCCTTGATTTTTGGAGAGAGACCCGAAAAGATCATCGCAGGTGGCTGTTTGAACGACCAAGGAGTCGATGTTAGCACTAGTTCAACCTTGATATTCTCTGGAGGACGAACTGCCACACTCGTCACTAACGCTAGAGTTGAGCTTCCCAATGAGGCTATAGTCGTTGGAACGAAAGGGACTGTGAAGGTATGCGATGAAAATCTTTTATAAAAGCGAAACTTCAGAAATGAAGAAGTTATAATTAGTTGAATAATTATTGCATTGTGTTGAAACTGTGATTTCCAGATCCCCTCCTTCTGGTGTCCAACAAAACTTGAGTTGCCAAATGAAAAACTAGAATTTCCCCTTCCTGCAACAGATAAAAAAATGAACTTCGGAAATAGCCAGGGCCTTTCTTATCAGTGTCATGAAGTTCGTCGGTGCTTGCTAAACGGTAGATGCAAACTAAAAGTTCAAGAATCGTGTGATCATTAAAATTACTTCCTTTTTGCACTTATACTTTTCTTCTGCTTTGAGAATTTGCTTACAATTTTAAACAATACGCTACTGACTGCGTGATTCTCATTATTCTACAGTCTAAATTTTGGTATTAAATTTTGTCATTTCTAGGCTTGACAGAGAGTCCCATCTTGTCTCATGATGAGACATTACGAATCGCCGAAATAATGGAGGCCATTCGTAAGCAAGTTGGTGTGGTTTACCCACAGGATTAAGCTAGTACAAGTAATTGATGAATTGGTTGGAATTTATAAATACTTCGAATTGCGTTTTCAATCAGAATGTTTCCAAACCATCTGAGAGGTGTCACATGCTGTGATTGTCATACTTTTTACATACTACTGGTACTGGTACAAGTAGATGTAATCACATAGTATGAGAGTTAATGTAAAGAATCAGTATTTTCATCAATGTTCAATGCAAATATGAAATAAATATTGGAAAACTATATATTATTATTATTATTTGGTTTATTGTCTCTAGTGCATACGCAACTACAACACCATTGCAACATCTCAGATACACAAGTGTAATA
>JAQFXU010002576.1:0-19993 GCA_034693705.1 Spatulosminthurus flaviceps
TCATCCATGAAAAACGTTGGCCCGTAAATATTTCCAGAGCCAATGAAAAATGCACCTCCGTGGATCCAAAACATCACCGGGAGTGGAGCCTTGGTTTCACCGGGCTATTTAAAAAAATTAAATGTTCTAGATCTGAATTTTTCAAAATCAAAACATTTTACAACATTTTACAGAAAAATTATTTTTCAAAAAAACCTGTTGAAAAATATTTGATTTTAAGTTTCGCGAAAACATCTGTTGCAATTTTTTGACAATATTTTTGAAAGGTAAAAGTTTGAGAAATTTTTTTTGTTCCAACAGTATCATTACGTTTTAGACAAAAAATTGTGAAAAAAATTTGCTCTAACAATTTTTTACAATTTTGGGGGACTATTGGGAAACTTTCCTGTTCCAACAAACTAATACAATTTTGATAGGGCCAAAATTTGGGAAACTTTTCCATGTAACACAATTTGATGGAATTTTGGAAGCGTAAATTCTGGAAACTTTTGACCAAAACAGTTTGCTTGGAATTGGAAAGCTTTTGGTCTTGTAACAAAATCTAGGAGAAGTTTTGGGTCCAAAATTTGTTAAATTTTATTTTTGAAGAAACCATTCGATAACTTGTGTTTGTTTGTGTGAATAATGTTACAAAAATTATGAGAAATAACACATTTATATTTTTTCTCTCTTATTTTATAATAATTTGCGCATGGTTTTGCAAAAAAACCTTCAATATCTTCACAGAGAATGTAATAAAAATATTAAAATATATACATACCAAAAATGGCGTGTAGACATTTAAAAAGAGACAATCTTCATCTCCTTGGCCAGGTTGAATACAAGTTGAGCCATATTCTGTCGCATCCCTTACACCTTCCCAAGGTTTAACTGGCTCAGATTCCTGAAATACATATTTGAACAAAAAACTTTTTCCACAGTTTTTTTTTTATTTTTCAACCAAATTTTAAAATTGTTCAAATTTAAAAATCCCACCATGAATCTGTGTGAAACGTGTCCATAAGGAATGCCTTTAAATTCATAAAAGGACCTTCCATTACGAGATACTTCCCTTCCCCCTCTAAGTAACCCTCCCCCTATTTTAACAAGAGGAGGCTCTGGCTCAGCTGAAATCAAAGCGTTTAAAAAAATCAAAATAAAAACATTTCCCACAAAATATTTTTCCAACATTTTGCAGAAAATAAATCTTCCTCCCCAGAAGAAGATCTAAATACAAACTAAACTACATTAATATTATTTTTGATAATATTATCATTCAGCATATAAATTATCCTCATATTTTGGATAAAGGAATTTATTTAACATCCACAATATTATTATTATATAGAATAATTTTGTGGAAGCCAGAGGAAATGAGCAACAATGAATTCGTTGATCCAGTCCTATGACAATCACAATGATTAAGTATCATTTTCAGTAGCTTTCCCACAAATCATTTAACATGCTTAGGTGATAGTCCAGAGGAAATACAATTTCATAATGTTAGGGTCATATGTTTGGGGCTTTTTATTATTATATTATTCATATGAAATAAATCAGTTGTCATAAAATAAAAAGAATATTTGGTTCGGAGGACGTGAAGGATTTTTGACACGGAGGGACATAATTATCACGGAAGGTTAGATAAAAATTGCAATTTGTTCATCATTGCAAGGACCAAATTCCATTTACAAGATTGAACGCAAGGAAAATTTTTTTAGGAAAAAATTCAAATTTTTACACGATTTTAAAATTCAGCAATGATAGGCCTAATGGCTAAGTGGCTATATACGATCTCGTTTACGAGTGACGTCTGAGTCCCGGGTTCGAATCCCGGAGTGGCTTGTGGTTGGTACCAAAGGAAAGGGGGTTTTTCCCACTGGGTTTTTCCCCTGACCGCTCAGACATATGACCGCCAAGCGAGTTTACAATGATGGCCCCAGAAAGCCGGAGTTACTCATAGTTAGTGTGTCATATACATTGAACTTTGTAAGTAAACTGAACTAATAGAGGTTATGATGGTTGACAACTCCGACAGACCTTCACAAGAAGGGATTGGAGTATAAGCCCCGATATTTTTTTTTATTTTAATTCAGCAATGATTTATTTCCACTTTTGACGGAAGATTTATGAAGTAATACCAATGCAATGTATAACTGATGATTTTGGTTAATGTGACATGACCCCGAAAAACCGAAAAGGAAATTGACATTTTCCGAAATACCGGAAAATTGGTTTCAGTAGTGTTTTTTTGGGAATAGGAAAAACCGGGCCTTGCTGAATTTTCTTCAAAGCCTTACTAAGTTTAAAATTTCAACTCGTTCGGATGTTCCTATGCTGAGATATAGGATTGGCCACTTGGAAAAAGAGAAAATTCCCTCGGCATGGGATAAGCAAGTGGGAATTTTTTCAATATTTTTTCAGGACCTAACAAAAATTATGTGTACACCTAACAAGAAAATCATATTCTAATGAATTCCACCAAAGTCCTGGCTCTTCAAGCTCAAAAAAAAATGTACGTATACACACGTGTTTAACCAAAAACCCATTTGACACATTTCCAGTATATGACAACATATGGCTTGGGTCAAAAACCGTGTTGTAAAGGAAAAATCTCTCCATTTAACCAATGTTAAGGAATTTGAGATTTTTCCCCATTTTGCCCATCATGGTAACAGTGGAGGGAGGACCAAAGTCAAAAATCGGATTTGAAAAATCCTTTTCCCAATTTGTGGTTCAGGCTAGGAAAATTACTCAGTGGGAAAGTCAATCAAAGCATGAAAATACAACTCTGATTTTTGACAAGGAGTAAGTACATGTAAAAGAGAGGGAGAGAGAGATATATTTTGGGACTGGAAAGTGGAAGGAATAAAAGGCTTTACTTCCTACCACACGCTCTAATGAAAAAATTATGGAGGTTGTCAAAGAGAGAAAAATATTCCAATTAATTTCTCTTGTGGTTTTCAAATGAAGAGGAAAAAATTGAGAGGACAGCTTGAAAATAATTACAGAGAAAAGTGATAAAATATAGTCCTTCGCTCCCTTCCTATCTCTGCCAAATATAAATCCTCCAGTCTTTTAAATTATAATAATTATTATTATTACAAGCCCAGCCTTGCCTTTCTTGCTAGTATCTAATATGTTGTGGCTATATTAAAAGTATCAATTTTTGTTCAATAATCATTACAGCGAGAATCCCACAAATAGGGAAAAATAGTCAAAATTAATGTCAGTGAGGCTTTTAAATTTTACCATGCATTATAAAGGAAAAATAAATTTATTGAGCACTTGACTTGACCGCAGGATGGGAAATTATTCCTCTTAATTTTCCTTATTGAATGGGCTGAAGATAATTCTTACGTCTGATTTCTCACTCTCAGCTCAAAAAGAAAAGGGTTCAAATTCCGGAGAAAAAAGGCTCTGGCCGGAAATTTGGGTTTCCCTTTTTAAATCAAAGCTCTCTGAGCCGGGACTCTTCTAAGTTAGTTGCTTTCGCAGTAGATATTGTTCAGGATTTGAAGGAAGGAGAAGGAGAAAAAAAAGTCAAAAATGAAGTTGGGAATTTTGGGATTCATTTGGGCAATCGTATTGGTCACTCTCTCGGTGGAAAGTTTTAAAGTAAGTATAAAAAAAATTACAACAAAAATTTTATTTTGTTCAACAGATTTTTCATTTTTAGAGGAATTTTTTAATTTTTTTAAATAGATTTTTCATTTTTAGAGGGAATTTTGAATATTCGATTTCATTTTCCAATGGTATTCCATATAGATTGAAGACCTTGGACATCGATGCAAATATGACAGGCATTGCAATTCGGGCCGGTACTGTAGTTCTCACGGTTGGTGCCACGACCGTGGGAGTCGTTTTCGTCGGGAGGAAAGAAAAAATAATTCGACCTCTATTTGATTGCCTCTGCCGGGCCTAACGATTATGTTCGGGTAGAAAGCTCCCATGTGATTATTACTTAACATAAACTAGCGCAATGCCCTCTCTCTCGCTCTCTTAATGTCAATCAAGGCTTTATTCCTTAAAAATGTTCTTTTTTCCAACAAAAATAATGTTAAACATGCGATGATTTTGCTTATGGGAAGAAAATTGTTAAAGATATTTGGAACGCATTAAAAATTCTAATTGGATAGAATTTTTCTCATATTTTTCTCTCATACTCATACAAAAATTTTTTGAATCTGTAGAGGATTTTTACACAAAACTAAACTACTCTGCATTTAAAGTTCACTCGCATTTTCTTCTTGCTTTGCATAGACGGCTCAAATAATTTACAATAATAACATTTTTCTTTATTGCGCGGTTCAGGTTGAAAAACTTGTCGGCGAGAAAGCCAATCAAAACATGAAAATACAACTCCCGACCAAATTCTTGACACACGCTGTATCGGCAAAAGAGAGAGAGAGAGAAATATTTGGATTGAAAGTTGGAGGAAAAATATATTAAAGCTTCACTTCCTAACACACCCCATTAAAAACTACCGAGTGTGTCAAAGAGGAAAAAAGTTAATTATTACTAAAATTAGTTTCCCTTTAAAATAATTTGCCATTCAAATGGAGAGGAAAACTGGGAGAAAATTAGTGGCAAAAGTGACAACGTTTCAAGCCCTTCCACGTCCGATCTCTTCCAAGACTCCTCCATCATCTCATCTTTTGTCTAATTATTAGAAGCAGAGGCTTTTATTTTTCTTATGCTTAACTAATTATCATTTCCACCATAATAATAATTATTATTAGGGAGAATCCCACATAGAGAAATACATATATTCAAGTCCATTTCAATTTCATTGAGGTTTGTTTTTGGCACCTGGAGGAAGAATAATTTAATTACGCACTTGATTTGACCACAGAATGAGAAATTATTCCTGTTAATTTCTTGAATTTCCGCCCACTAAAATTCTTGCACAATCTTTTCTCGCTCACAATCATAATTCAAAAACAGGGAAAATTTTGGGAAAAAAGGCATTGCCCCAAAAATTATTTCCCCTTATGAATACTTACCCTTATGAATAAGCCAAGCCGAGAATCTACGTTCATAAGAAACATGATCACCCATAAAAATCAATCAGGTTCATAATTTTATCATGAAAATAATTGAAGATAAAACGAAATAAAACCAGAGCAATTTCAATAATTTAATTTAATTCCCCTTCTCTGCCATTATCCCTGAAGACCTTAACGCTTGGTGGGGGTCATGTTCACAATATATCGCATTTCTCCCTATGCTCTTGGGGGCGCTCCTGTGCGTCCTCCTTCCCTCTGCTCTCTCAGACCAAGTATCCTATGAAGGTTACCGCGTCTTCACCATCTGACTCCCCAAAGAGGAAATTCCACTCTTGCAAAAATTAGAAGCGCTAGTCCCTCTCGATTACTGAAAAGAGCCCGCAACCGGATCCGCCCCTTCTTCGAAACCGACATTATGATAGCGTCTGGGCACATCCAACCGTTGAGGCCTTCGTCACCTCTAACAACCTCCCTCACCAACAAAAACGTAACAACGGGGAAGAGATTTGGGCGAACTTTTACTCGAAAATTATGCTGCAGAATGAAATTGGAGAGACGATGATTTCGACCAATATTTAAACTTCACGAAATCCCTAGTAACAACGCGAGCTGATTAGTGCTGGGACGATGGTGATTTACTGTGACGTTAACTTTGGTCCTCTGCTCCATATGAGTTCACAGAAGTATTGAAATATTTAAATAATAATCAAGCAATATTTACCCAAATAGCACAGGACGAGTTTTATACGGACATTTTTTGGTCCCAAATGTATCAAAGTCGTCCCAGGTTTTTTAATCGTAACAAACTCGTTCCACGGACATGTTTATTTCACTTCAAATGCTAAAAACTAGTCACAAGTCGGTCCCAACTTCGCTGCGTATATGGGACGTAATTTCAACGTTTGTGGGACCAAAACGCAATCCGTACATTTTAGGCGCCAAAAGTCTCTCAAATTGGCCGTTAATTATCTTAACCGCGTGGTCTGGAGAGTTGCAAGCCCCAACATGTAAAACCACCAGTTGTGCTCGGCATAAGTCGGAGGAAGGTAACTGTAGCAGCCACAACTCGCGGAGGATGCTGGAGAAACTGAGGTAAGGTTAATAAATTATAATTATAAAGTACACAACATAATATGAGTGAAAAGGTAGCAGGTTTTTAATTCATAAATGTATCGTGTAAAAATAATGTTGAAGTAAACATATAGTTCTTTATACAGAAAATAATAATAATAACGACTGTTGTTAATTGTCAATTTAATAATCTTGATCCATAGTATTTAGCTGTTCTAGCAATAGTAAGTTCCACAAATAACTGAAATAAGTGGAGTTCTATTTATATATAAGTTTAATTAGTTCATTTAAATTCGATATGTGCATTATTCTAAACATATATTTAGTTACTTATGCTTATTGTATGTATGTATGTACAAGTGAAATATATGAGTTTTGTTAATTTATTATTGTGAACTAATTTAGTGTTGTAATTATTTTTTGTGCTTTCAGAGTTCAAGTTAATGACAGTTCGATTATCATGGTTTACCCTTGTGTTACAACATTAAGTAAGTAGAATAAAGTGTGTTAAAGATGCAGTTATTGTGACTTGTATTGTGTAATGTGTCTGAAACTTTGTGCTTAGGTTATTAATATATGTAATATTATTGTGTGAATAAATTTATAATTATTTTTTTTGTAATAACGTTCAGAATTAATTTGTTTCGTGTTATATGTACATACCTTAATAAACATTTAAACAGTGAATTTGATATGTGGAGTGTTATTTGTTGTTATTGAGCATTTTAATTTAGAATAAATATAGGGGCATATGTACGTATATAGAAAGAATACACATGAGAGATGCATCGCTGCCGCATTGAACGATTAAAAAACGGACGTAAAAAACGTATCTAGAGGTCCCATCTACCGGTTTCCAACATGTCCCTTGTCGTGATGCGTCCAGATAGCTACTAGTTTTGCACCAAAGTGCACTAGTACCAAAGACGTCTTAAACTTGTCCAGTGCTATTTGGGTAATGCTACTATTGTCTGTAGCAGGATATGAATGTTACACAAATTTCCAGAAAACATCATCACGGAGAACTTCACATACTAATTTCATCTTAATTAAACAGGATATTTGTACTGCTTTGAAAGTTTTAGTAAGAAATATTGATTATCTGACTTGAATATCTAGCATCGGAACTAATAATCTGATCTAATTGAAAGAACTAATTGTACTATTGTTAATGTCATAACAAAATAAACAGCAATTTGGGAAAAAAAATTTATGCATGTCTGACAAAACGATTTTTTAAATTGATGTTTTATGAGATGAATTTTCCTCTAATGATAACAATTTTTAACTTATTTTTAACGACAGTCCAATTAATAATGTTTTATTGTTCTAATGCGGCTTTGATGGAACTTTGAGATAGAGGGCCTAATTCTACGATTAAGTGGCGGAACCACTGTGGCATACATTTCATTGTACGAGCCGCCAGATAAACCCAAGTATGGAAGTACTGAAGCCCCTTTCAACTGAGCCAGATTGGGAACATAAGGTCATGATAACGGTTGCGGGTATGGGAACCCAAGATATCAACCCCATTCTGAAAGGTAAATCACGTTTCTCTTCACAACATTGGCCTCGATATAGATACAAACATCAACAAAAACTTTGGCAAGAAGCAAACTTCACCGCCGACGTCAGTATCCAAGAACAACTCTTCAAGTTTTTGTAATTTACTGAATTTGGATAACGAATGTTTGTGATGATACCTCCACCACCTACCTAAATCTCACGACAATATGGAAAAATTCATTTACACCGTTGTATGTTATTGACAATCAATTAAGAAATCAAGCAATTAACACATCACCGTTTTCTGAAACCCAAAGTCAAATAATATCCAGAATGTTGGGACAAAATGTACATTTGTGGGTCGCACCAGTTGTATTAATACTATAGAACGACAAAATAGTTTTTCCCGAAATTAAGATGTGTGTGTTTGGAAGTCTAAGAAACTTGGCATTGAATAATGTGAAAAAGAGGAAGAATTGAAAATTTGAGAGTACGTTGGAGAACATGATGTGTCGAACGGTGAAGTGTTTTTCTATTAAAGGCTTGTACAGGATAACTACATTCCGATTGGTTGAGGGTACGCCTCGGCCAACTTCCAAAATCCCACCAAAATCTTGTATTTTAATTCAACTATAGCAAGTTTTCTGGCAGCTGCTTGCCCAAAACTTTCAACTATGTTAAAATAAAAACAATTAATCTTCTCTACTTAGAAAATTCTTGCAATTTATTATTCAAATATTTAGCATGACAAAATGTTTTGAAAGCTTGTAATTTTCTTTATTTTCCTTATAAATTACTTACATCCACCCTAGCAAAATCACCATCTGAGGTTATGCTTTCCGCTGGCACACATGAGTAGTAACACCACGATGTCAGCGAAAGAGATGTTTACCTCCAAATTTATCAATTTTCAATCAAAATACGCTAACAAGGACGCTGTAAAGAACAGACAAATGTTTTTGAACAAATAATTAACCTGGAATTTTCTTGGGCATCTAAACTTACAAAAAGCTAAGTGACCCTAATTAAATGAAATGTTTTTAAGCCTCAAAACAGTACATCCATATATTTTACCAGAATGAATAGGTCTGCCGCAGATTTTCATATTGTTTCAATGAACATACACGAAACTATTAATTATTCCTGAATAATAATATTATTTTATTATCAACACATATCAAAATGTAAGGAATCTCGCACGGGATGACAAAACTCCTGAACCGGAAAAGATTTACTAACCTTACTCTTGCATGGAACTCTGGGATTCGCTCGACACACAATTGTTTTCTGGGACTGCTAACAATTTTACTGCAAATGTCTCTAAAGACGGTATATGCAATTTTTTAAATCAAATGAATCCATTATAACGTTTCTTTATAAAAGAACGATAGACTTCTCATGAATAAAAACCATATTCACTGCACGATTTAATTAACTCATTTCAAATTAACTTATTAATCACAAATTAAGTCATATTCTGTGACCACATGCCCTGACGTGATCATTGGAGTTCCCGAAATATGAACCGCTTATATTTAGATATACGTCTCATCAATTCTTATTTCTAGTTTAAAAATCAATGAAATAAATTATGCGGTTCCCCTCGGGTTCCGGCGTTCTTTTGACTAGAAAATATTTTCATTGCAATTAAATCTTTTGTCCTTTCAATTGTTTAAAATGCAAGCAGTATATTTGATCTGAAGCCGATCTTCAAATCAAATATATCTTCCAGTAACCTTAATGATACCAAAAGTGCTGTATCTGCAGTGTTAAATGATTTAGCACGTATTTCATTCTCGGTAGTTAATATGGAAAGGTTGATAGATAGATGCTGATTTATTGACCGACTCAACATAAGCGCTAACAGAGGCTGCTCAGGCCTATTGCAGATAACAAATGTAGCTATAGATTACTTAAACTAGTTACCGCGTCGCGATTTTGACAGTTCATGGGCCACTTTAAGGGTCTTTGCAACGCAAGACGAGGAAAGATTAGCCCTCGGAACAGAGACTATGTGTAGGAACCTTCTGATTTACTAGTGTCACCATTTTTGTTTATTCGAACGATAATTGTCCTTGTTGTGAACTAACAGAAAACGCTATATCCGTTCAAAATTTCTATTCATTTGTGATTACACTGATACATGGGTCTGGATTCCTAATAAAATTCAAATTTTGGGGATATTCACAATGAAAAACTGGACGAATTGGAAATATAACAATTGAAAATTGCGTTCATTAATATAATGATTTTAATAATTTTATTGAAGGGTCGATTTTTTGGCCTAGGCTTTTACAACCACTCACTCATTACAGGAAATGACTTGACAGTACAAACGCTGGTATTTTGAAAATTAACTGCGTCCAAATATTGTGCCACTGTAGTCAACATTTTCTCCTTTTTAAAGAAAATTGCAATTTTATTTGCAAACTCCTTGGAGAAATCAAGATCTTTGAAATTTGGAATTTTTAAAGTTATCCAGACAATTTGGGATAAGCTTCCCCGTAATTGTTGCCAATAAAATCCCAAATCATTTTCTGAAACTCATGATGTAACTTGCACTACATAGAAACATTCACGCTACGTTAATCACTCTTGTTAGTTCATCCCAGTACTGCTCACCTTTTGTTTCTATTCTTATAGTATGGTCAGCGTTTATCAAACTCCATGCGACTATAGCAATATCAGTACTTCTTGCTGAATCTTCATATCCGTAGGTTTGAAATTCAATGTTTCACCCAAAGATCGGGTTGGCTACTTATTAAATAAGGAAAAATTGACAAAAACAACAGTTCCTCCGTATTCAGGTATGCAGTAGACGTTTTAGCTTCCGCGTTATTGATGTGGTGGACTTGTATTGTAAATATTTTACATTAATGATGCAAGTATAAAATCATGACATAGTAAAATATTCTAGTAATTAATATATAATAATTAATATATAAATAATATCTAATATATAAGTTTTAAAATTTCCCTGCCGAATAATTTGTATTTTTCATGTCTTAACTGAATTTCTAAAAAATACCCAAAGTCGGGTTCGGTTCAAGCATAGGTAGGGAAATGGGTTGGATACTACTAGGATCCATAATCGAGTATTATCTGAAGTTCCGATAACTAGATTTTACCCGATCCATAATAAACGAACCTTCAGGTACTGCCTCGTACCCGAAGCTTCACAATCAATTCGACTTGAAACTTTGAGTCGGGTACGGATCCTCCATTTTTGTACTTGCCTGCAGCTTTGACTGGAATGTATGAAAGAGAAAGTATAGAATGGTAAAGTCCACGCTCATCTGGTCGTGGAGTCACTCGAGATATGACCTAGGTAACATCCATAGTTCATCTCGTCCAGGGATTGTTAGTGATAGTCAAATCCGGTCCTCTGAACTCTCCAGTTCCTTCCGAGTGCAACCGTCCTTCCAGGTCTATCCATAGATTCCGCAACCGCCAGTAAGTGTGGGCTTATCAAGCAAGGTAGATCGAAACCGTGCAATTCCCTGGCTGAGGATAGGAGCACTTCACCACTGGACTGGCTGTTCAGAAGTAAGTACAGATCTTACTTATTCGTACGCCGAGTACGACTCGGACGACCCTCGAATAAATCCGAGTCCATTGCTGCTAACGTTCATGGAGCTTGTCTAATACAAAACGTATAGTTGTTGGAATATGTTTAAGTACATGTAATACGTCGATTGATATTTATGATTCATTCAGCCGGCCCTTCAAGGGACTGCGAAATTTTGTCGGCTTATCGGGGTTTGTGTACCCTTTAATATTAAGCTAACGGAATTCGGAGGGCCATAGCGAAAAGCCGGCTAAAGGTGGGCCGGCTTAAAGGGTATTTACTGTATTTAAATCTAAAGGTGATTTTATGCTAAGTACATGAGACAATAATAATAAGCAAATTTTTCCCCACCCAATATTTCAAAATTATGCGTGCATAGTAAGTATTCATTACTTGGTCTGTCCCATAGTTTGGTTTTGTAATTGTGGTGTGGTACTCCGGAAGAAGAAATATCCCATTATTTCCTATTGTAGTAAAATATAAGTACACGCGCACATAGAACAAATATTCACCGGATATGGTTTCAAAAATTGTTTTAATCCAACTCATCGTTGGGGAGAAAATATTTCAGGTTTGTGGTTTTTCTATTGAAACTATAACTAGAAATTACTCAAGATATATCCAATCACTTTTTGTCGGGAAATCCGGCCGGACATATGATTAATTAATTGGCATAAGTTATGTAAAAAGCATTACGAACAAATAATATTTATATAAAAATTATTTCGAACGCTTTATTCCTTTAAAAGGGATTGTTATCAAATTATACCATATTAGACCATATATTGTGTAATTCACTCATATATCTCAAATTTGTTGCTGTAATAAAAATAAAAATAGTAAAAGCTTGCTGTATTGCTTGGAAAAACCGTGTTTTTATACATATTCAGCATCAACAATTTTTATTAACATTTTTCAAAATGTTTATGCATCATACTTTAATCATACAACTATACTGTCATAACATGATATGCACAATAATAATTATTATTGTATGGTAATATACAAAGAAAATTCGGCAGAAGATTTTTATGTATCTACACACGCATATAATAGTAATTATACATGAGATTTCCCAACGCAGTTTGATACAAAATGGAGATATCTTATTGGTTTTGAAATTCCATCGGACATTTGAGGCCTCCATGGAGGGAAATTTCAACATTTCCTCAAAGTATCCGTCATTTCATAGAGATTGTGCCCTCCAAAGGTTCCAATTCCAAGAATTTCTTCAAAGTGACCTGAGCGGAGTCAAATTAACCCTTAATTTCATGCATGGGATGAAACTCTGATGAATAAAGAATAGAGCAAAATTCCCCATGTTGTTCCCTATACTCTTGTCCACAAATTGATTTCCCACTATATCTTCCTTCCCTTAGAAGATAAAAAATACAAGCAATGGGGAATTTGAAAGCGAAAATTAAGATCATTCAGAACTGTCATACCTCATTGAGCTGCACACTGAGCCGTTCAGAAGATACAAAGAGGCAGTGGTATAATTAATATTACAAATACCCAGTGGCATATAAATGATTAATTAATGGAAAAAGTACTTGCATTATACCATGTAAATTGAAGATATCGTAGCTATGTTGAATATAAATAAAATATGTACTTCTTTCCACAACGCGTGCACTAGAATTATTATTTCATTTATACATTGCATTGTACGAAGGTGTATTGTTATCATGAGGTCACTATTATGTGTTTACGTTTACTTACTATAGCATCAGAGTAGTAAATAAAATGTTTTCAACTATGGTGATTATATCGTAGAAAATCCTGGGGAAGCCCAAACTAATAGAGATACAATGATACAAAGGACAAATAGACACATGAGATTATGAGCAGGTGCGATTTATAATTGCAATTATTACAATAAACTCATTGTCAGGTCAGAAAGAGAGGCTTTTTAGCACTCGTATACAAACTTAATATTCGTGCTGATACAGAGCCATGGCTCACAAGTTCATCAACTTTATCATCGCACTGATTATAAGTTTGCAAAGCCCAACAGCTTTGTAGCCGGAATTAGTACTCAATTTTAAGCATTTCAACACAAAATCACATGATAAGAAACGGGATCACCCAGAAAAATCAATCATTGTCAGTTTTATCATCTAAATAATTACAGATTAAATCGAAATAAAACCAGAGTAATTTCAACAATTTAATTTAATTCCCTTCTCCGCTTTTAATTAGCAAACACAAAATAAATATATTTCTTGGTGGGCGGAATGTTCACAAAAATGCATCTCTCCCTGCTCTTGGGGTCGCTCCTATGCGTCCTCTTACCCTCCGCCCTCTCAGACCAAGTCTCTTTTGAAGGCTACCGCGTCTTCACCATCCGACTCCCCAAAGAGGAGATCCCACTCCTGCAAAAATTAGAAGCGCTAGTGCCTCTCGATTACTGGAAAGAGCCCGCGCGTGTTACCAACCCCCGCAGCCGGATGCGCCCCTTCTACGAAACTGACATAATGGTGGCGCCTCAGCATATTTCAACCGTCGAGACCTTCCTTGCCAATCATGGCCTCCCTCATCAAATCAAGCTGAACAATGTGGAAGAGATCTTGGCGGAAGAGCGGCAAATTCAAGAGGAAGCGCTAAGAGGCCCCCGCGCTCTTAATTGGGAGGCCTATCACCGCTACGATGTCATTTTGGATTGGGTGGAGCAAATCGCGAAAGAAAACTCGGATATCGCGAGCGTTATTACTATTGGGACCTCAACGGAAGGGCGCCAGCTGAAAATGGTCAAAATTTCAAAACCGAATAGTCCCGAGAATAAAACTGCTGTTTTAATTGACGGTGGTTTCCACGCGCGGGAATGGATTGCTCCCGCGGTAGTGACCTACGTTTTGAATCAGCTCCTCGCGAATCGGACCGCGCACACGGAAGTTTTGGACGCCGTGGATTTGTACATCATTCCCGTGATTAATCCCGACGGATACGAATACACCCACACGACCAATCGCATGTGGAGAAAGACCCGGCGCGACCATGACTCTCCCTTGGGCTGTGTCGGGGTCGACCCGAACCGGAATTTTGATTTTCATTTTGGCGGCGCGGGGACAAGCACAAATAAATGCTCGGATCTTTACACGGGCCCGAACCCTTTTTCCGAGCCGGAGACCGCGGCGCTCCAGGCTGTGCTCTTGAATAATAATACCATTAATTTCCAGAGCTATTTAACGGTCCATAGTTACGGTCAATGGTGGTTGACCCCCTGGAGTTGGGACTATGGCTTGCCTGAGGACTACGATGACCTCATGAGATTTGGCAATCATGGAGCCAATGCGCTGACAGCGGTCCATGGGACGCGCTATATAGTGGACGCGACCACGGAGATTTTGGGACCCACCGCGGGATGTTCCGATGATTGGGCGAAGGCTGTGGCGGGAATTAAATATGCGAATACTTTGGAGCTGAGAGATACAGGACGGTATGGCTTTGCACTTCCCGCGAGTCAAATTAAGGCAACGGCTGAGGAAACTTGGGCTGGAATTAGAGCCGTACTTTTGTATGACTTTGTTAATCACCGTCCAAGATCTTAAAATGTATGTATATTTTTCTGGATGTGTACAGCTAAGGACAGTCTAATAAAAGTAGTGAATTATTGGTTTGAGTGCATAGGAAAGGAGAAGTAAATACTTCAAATTATACTACTTTGGAAATAAATTGGCTCTGTCGTAAATTGAACTTAAATAATTATGGTGGAGTGTATGTATTTTCATTTAACACACAATCTATTTTTAGATCCTATTCATTCATAACGGGACAAATGATCTTGAAAGATGATTTTTCACCGAATCGGATTTCAAAATTCTTTAAAATTACAAAATTTTGCTATTGAAAAACCCGGTACACACGGGTTCGGCTACAGCGGGTCGTTCCCATACATAACTATATATTTTCACAGAGGGAACGGGTCTTGGCATAGGTAGCACATTTCGGGACTTGGGTACATGGGTAAAAACCCATAATTTTCGGGAACAAATATGGGAACGGGTGCTTGGGTAATTTTTTTCGCCGGATACCTCTCAGTTTGGGAACGGGTACCACAAATTTTGTACCCATTCACTACACCGGATGTAACTTCGCGGATATAATGATCCGAATCGCAGAAAAATTTGTTTGTAGCGTTTTTGGTTGATTTTAGAGATCCTTCCTTCCGGGGAAATTGCCAACAACCTTTATGAGTGTATAGGATAAGCAAGGGAGTAGTACATAGTAGCTTTAGAATAATTATTAATAGTAGTGGATGGGTGATACGCTTCGCCAATTCACCCAGGCTATAGGCCTTTCACATTATATACAGCTATTCCTAAAGCTCTTTGGGCGTCCTCGGCCTTATGCCTTGAGTCTTGATGCTGCTTCTTCCTCTTTCCTTTCCTTAGCTTGTAGTATATAATATTGGCTTGTAAGTATTTAAATGCAAGAAAATTATCCATTTCCAAAATTATTGCTATTGCTCGGATAATCTTGAGTGCTTTAAACTTTTGAGCTTGTATTGTATGTACTATAAAGGTGCTTCTACTATCTGTTTGCGTGTAAAACAAGGCTGAATTTTTTCAGCATTTTCCCCTCGACCCATAACACAGTAAATTATATACACCTAACAAGAAAAATATTTTCTCACGAATTCCCGCACACGCCACCAAAATCCTGGTTCTGCAAGCTCTACAAAACAAAACAAAACAAAATTGTGCGTCCACATATATGTTTTAAGAAAAACTCATTTTACATCATATATTTCCAGTGTATGAGAACATGGCTTGGGTTATAGAAACGGTGTTGTAAAGGAAAAGTCTTTCCATTTAGCCAATGTTAAGGAATTTGACACGTTGCCCCATTTGGCCCCGGTTTGGCCATCATATGGTAACATTGGAGGGGAGGTTTCTTCTCAAGATGTATAGTTAATGACTATGTGAGGATCTCAAAAATCAATTTGGACCCAATCAATCCCTTAAAATGTGGTTCAGGCAAGGGAAATTACTGGGCAAGAAAGTTTCATCAAAAAATAAAAATACATCTCCCGAGCTGATTTTTCATAGGGAGGAAAAGAGAGAGAGAGAGAGAGAGAGAGAGAGAGAGAGAGAGAGAGAGAGAGAGAGAGAGAGTTATACATGTTTATATTTTTGGGCTGCAAAGTGGAAGGAATAAAATTTTGAGGCTTTTTACTTCCTCCCACATTCTCCAATCAAAAATTTTTGGAGGACCTCAAAGAGGGAAAAAATTGCAAATTAATCTCTCTTTTGTGGTCTTCAAATATGAAGAGGAAAATTGAGAGAAAAGCTTGAAACTTATTAGCAAGAAAAGTGATAAAAATAATAAGTCCTATTCCTGTCCAACTACATATCTCTTCCAACAGTAAAATCCTCCAATATTTTAAATGATTATTATTATAATAACCGCCAGCTTGCTCTCCATGCTAATATTTCTAGCATGTATTTTATAAACAACAACTAATTACCATTTTTCCTTTAATATTACGACGAGAATCCCATACATACAGGGAAATATATTGAAAATTAATATCATTGAGGTTTTTTTAGTTTTACGCTGTGAGGAAAAAATAAAACTTTTTCCACACTTGAGTTGACCACAGGATGAGAAATTACCCCTGTTAATTCCTTATTAAAATTGGTTAAAGGCCAAAATAATTCTTACGTCCCTTTTATCTCACTCTCTCATTGTCAGTTCAAAAAGAAGGCAAATTCCGGAGAAAAAAAGCGTTGGCCGGAAACTTTTGTTCCCTTATAAATAAAACTCTGAGCCGAGAATCTGCTCAGTTCTTCTTTGAAAGAGATTATTAAGGGTGAGGAGGGGAAATTTTTTAGCTCCTTATAAATTTAAAAAATAACTCTCGTTTAAATTACAATTATTTTAATAGCAAAGTTTCATCATCAATTTTATCCGTTTAAAAATTATAAATATTTTCAAGGATTTTTTCTTAATTATTTAGAATATAATTAATTAATTATTATTAATTAATAATATTTGATTATTAATAAACATTTAATTATTTAATGTTCCCGCAGATTTCTGTTTTTAATCATTCAATCACTTGCGCTTTTGCAGTAGTTACTGTTCAGGTTGAAGAAAGTAAGAGGAGAAGAGAGTCAAAATGAAGTTTTGGGGGATTTTTGGTTTCATTTGGGCCATTCTTTTGGTCATTGTCTCGGTGGAGGGTTTTCGGGTACATAAAAAAATCTTTTGGAAGAAATTTTTATTTTTCTTATATTGATTTTTTATTTGGAGCAAATGGGTCATAATGATTTATTTCCCGTTGGAATTTCATAGATTGAAGACTTTGGACACCGATGCAGAAATGACAAACATTGTAATCCGGGCCGGTACTGTAGTTCTTACGGGTGGTGCCACAACCGTAACCGCGTTCGTCGCGAGGAAAGAGTGAACAATTCGACCTCTATTTGATTGCCTTGACCGGGCCTAATGATTATTTTCGGGCAGAAAGCTCCCAAGTAATTATTACATAACTAATAAAAATAGGATCAATAAGCGCCCTCTCTCTATCTGATTTTGAATCAATGCTTTTATGCCTTAAAAATGTACTTTTTTCCAACAATAATATTATTTTTGCTTATCCTACGATGATTTTGCTGATGGTAAAAATTAATAAAGATAAACTACGGACAGTCCTTTGTCTTTAAAAATGCTATTTGAATAAATTTTTTCCCATATTTTTCTCTCACACTTACTCGCATAGACAATGATTTGAATCTGGAGCATTTTTAATACAAAACTACATTTAAAATTTACCTTGCATTTTCTTCTTACTTTGCATAGACCGCTCCAAAAATTGACGGGAATAGCACCAATTTTATTATCTTTTTACCATAGAGAAATCATGGCTTGGCGATAATTTGATGCTTTCGCGTAGGGCGGGCGGGTCATATAGCCACCACAGCCGTCACCCTTTACCCCATTTAGTTTAAAATGTTGAGGTCATTTTCGAATTTCATGTAACATTTAATTTCAAAAATTTGTCAGTAAAACTTAAATATTTGACAAAATAGATATTTCGAAAAGTTTCAAAACAAAATTCAACCAAAAAAAACTTTTATTGCAAAAAACAAAAACATTTTGAGACAAAAAAAATTGTTGAATTTTTTTTGCAATCATTTTTTTTATGACCGAACACGCGGACGGATTTCAACCAATAACAAACTGGGTGGAGCTATGACTGGAATTAATATTCACAAAAATTTTGAACAAAATCGGACCAGTAGATTTTGAGTTATCGTGCGGTGATGGGCGTAGAAAGTCAATGAAATATCATGAGAACTGAAGAGACCAGATCCTTGACACGCTCCAAACGTAAAAGAGAGCTATTTTAGGGTGGGTTATTAGAAAGTGGAAGGAATAAAACTTTAAGACTTTAATAATTTACAATTTTTATTTCTCTTCAAGTATTTTCCGCTATTCAAATGAAGAGGAACAATATAAGAGAAAAGCTTGAAAATGACGGATAAAAAAATAAAATATTAAGTCCTTTCCTCTCCGATCTCTTCCGAGAACCCTCCACAACCTCATCTCTTAAAAAATTATTGAGGTTTCAATTATAAGCATATGTGGAGGAAAGCTAAATACATTTTCTCACTTGAGTTGACCACAGATTGAGAAAATATTCCTGTTAATTCCTTCAATTTCCGCCCACGATAATTCTTAGGTCTGTTCTCTCACAATCACAGTTCAAAAACAGGGAAAGTTCAGGGGAAAAAAGCTCCATACTTTTGTTCCTCTTTTAAATAGAAACCAAGCAACGTGGCAGGTATCGAACCATAGGTTTTTCAATGCTAAAAAAGATATATTGACTAAAATCTAATGGAATTTTTCTTGCTTGAGTAGTGGGACTCGGGTTCGAATCCCGCTCATGCCAAGTAATTTTCTTCAATTTTAGTAATTTTTTATGGACTCGCACCTTTCCCAACCCTTCTATGACCCACAGTATGACCAGTTGAGATCCAAAGGAGAATAGTTTCATAATTTATGAAATTTTCGAGGAACCCAAAAAATCCATATTGTTTTCTCCTTCCATCCACAATTATTATGATTAGTGGGAAAATACATGGTCATTACAATGTACATAAATCATAGCCGTATTATTGCCCAAAACTTATCGCAACTGTTAAAAATCGTATTCTTTTTACAACGCGTAGAAGTTCTACATTTACCATCAATCTGCATTACCATCAATCCACTTTGTATATGCTTACATATAGGAGCAGCTAACAAAATATTTTCAACTTACATAGCAGCGTAGATTAATTAAATCGTAGAAAAACCGGGGGAAGCCCAAATTAATACAGAGGACAAGTAGACACAGGAAATTATGAGCAGGTGGGATGTTTGTAAATAAAACGACTACAATAAACTCATTGTCAGATCAGACAGTGCAAGGGACATTGCTCAATTTCCATCAAAACCTTAATTTTCAAATTTCAACTCATTGGGATGTTCCAATGGATTGAAATAGTTCCGCCGGGGTTTATTATGTTTTTAATATTTATGAACAAGACACATTATTTAGTAGCTACTACGTACTCATTTTAAGAGCTCTACAAAAATCTACTTTCAGAGATTATCATTCAGCAATGATGTAGGAGTTTAAAAAGAAATTGCTTGACATATGGTCCAATACGGGGATACGAAAAAGGAACTTGGCAGATTATATTTTCGTGGTTTAACATTTAACCTTTGTGTATGGACCCTACGTTTTCTTCTGGGAATATATAACAGTGCTGATGAGTTTGTAGTACTGGCCAAGAGAAACACATTGGTGGTGGTTGCAGGGCGGTAACTTCCATAACACGGGAGTTATCGGGTATTTTCGGTTTTT
>JAQFXU010002577.1:0-19981 GCA_034693705.1 Spatulosminthurus flaviceps
GTATTAATAGTACGTTTCAAATGTGTTTGTGTTGTGTATGCAAAATGACAATAAACCATTATTATTATTATTATTATATGGTTCATGCATTGTTCTCGTTTTAACGCATTGCGTTGAATCCAGTCGAACAGGAGACAAACTTGTTTCATGCTCCAAACAATGGATTTAAAAAGTGTAAGAAAGAAATAATAAATCAACTGTTCTGTACAGTCGTGCTGCTGCTGCGTATATGTAAATAACTGAGAGTCAAAATAGTATATGGTAATTATAGTCACTATTAAAGTTTAGCTTAGAATTAGAACTCGGATGATTAACTGATAATTGAATAACCCCATTACAAGTGCAGTGCTGTTAAGGATTAAATGTTCCTCTGACTGTGAATTTCTTACCTATGTGATTTATTGGGGTTTTGAATCATAGATATAATTTCCTTCAAACTTTGTGGGAAAATAAAATGGATTTTACGACCTAGTCACCTGGTGGATTACACTTCTGTTTTGTTTTACAAATGAACCCTACTTTTATATTATTTTTATACATGAGTTCCGTGATATAGTAGCCATAGCAATTTGATTGGAAGGATGAAATTATTTTTGTTGTCAACTTGTGTTGTGAGTAAAATCGTGGAAGTTTTCAGTGCTATGTAAAGGTTGAAAGGCTCTGTCCCTTGGTCATTCTCGGGTTTGTTGAATTTAGAGTTAAGAATTATTTCATGAGTCGGTAAGGATAGAGAGGTAAAGTTGAGCTATTTAGTAAAGTTAATTTGTAATTGTGGTGAAAATTATTGATGTTTTTATCGAAGAAAATTTTGTAATTTATTTGTAGCAATCGGAAGTCTGATGAAGAAAACATGAAGGATTTAGGCTCGACAAGGCAAGTCCGTGACCGGGGAAAGAGTGCTAACAGAATATGTCTGATTTGTTCCGGCATACCGAGACCGAGTTCAAGAAAGGAGGAAGGACAGGGCCAGCCTATCGAGTCGGCGGACATACTCCAGAGACTTGCTAAGCTTTTCAAAGTATCCGGGAGTATTTATCTTGCAAAGAATTTAGATTCTCTTCCGACACCGCTATTATGTACCGTTTGTGATGAGAGGGTCCGGGCGATGAATGAGCTTCAGGAGGCTATAGGAAAAATGGGGGAGGAACTGCAAAGGGAGATCGAGGCTGTTCAAGAGGATATCATTCTGAATTACCAAGTGGACAAACAGACTTTGAAAGGTGCCAATGACTCGTTGGGGTTGAGGCTGATACGGAAGACTTTTGCACAATGTAAATTGATTTTATAGAAAAATAGAGACTGTTTAAGTGAGATGAATTTAGTTGGAAGGTTTGTTAATGTATATATTGCATATTTTTTTTAGGCTGGACGTCTTGTGTAGTTCGCCTGAAAGACGATAAGTGTGGGAAACATGTGTCTTCTAGAAAGAAGTCAGGTATAGCAGAAACGGCAGCATTATGTGTTGGGATGCCGGAGAAAGTGCCAGAGGATGAAATTAAAGATCAAAAAGAGACTGATTATGTAGACGAAAATGATTATGTGGAGTTGTCAAGTGATGAAAAAGATCCAAGGGATCCATCATGGAGTTCTGAATCTAATTCTCGTTATGGGAAAAACAGCCCTGAAATAGCGAAAAATAAGAGGGGAAGTGTTAGAAATACCCCGCACACTGCAACGGTTACTGGGGAGGGGAATATTCCTCCCAAGGAATGTCTAAAGGAAGCAAATGTTCCATTGAAGACTGAAAATTCAGCTACCAGAGATATTTACAAGTGTGGAATTTGTGGGATCGTTTTGGAAGACAAATATAGATGGAAACTGCATAATCGAATTCATCGGCCGACTGTCTCTTTGCAGTGCGGTATTTGTGGGAAAGCTTTCTTGAATCGGGACCTCTTAAGACGCCACAGCCGAAGGCATGAGTTGGGACCTCGCAAGGACAACGTATGTGAAGTTTGTGGGAAGAGTTATAAAAATAATAGTAGCTTGCTTATACACCGCTACACTCACCGAGAGTCGCCAACTTTCCAGTGCGAGGTTTGCGGAAAAGGGTTTTTAAGACCAGATTGTTGGAGAAAACACCAACTGTCACACACAGGAGGACTGCTTTGCACTATCTGTGGAAAACTATACAACACGCCGCAGGTTCTAAGGGATCACATGCGAAGAATTCATACCAAGTCGTCCAAGGCGAACTCCACTACCTCAATTAATACTGGAACGAATACATCTGGCTGTGACTCAAGCGTTGATCGCAATGTAACTATCTGCGGAGATGGAAACCCTACAAAGACCCTATCAAATGTTCCAGAACGAAGCGAGTCATCTACCGAAGAAGCTGAGAGGAGGTGTCCCATATGCAACAGGATTATTTCAAAGCATATTAATTACGAGCGTCATGTTGAATTCCACAGCAAAAACAGGGACTTCCACTGCAGTAAATGTCCTGCGAGTTACCGATCTAAGTCTCAACTCGCAGTACACGTACATTTCAAACATAAAAATCACAGTGATCGGGAAAGCAAGCAATGTGAGGTTTGTAACAGAAAGTTTAACAGGTTGAAATGTTTAACAAACCACAAAGCCAAAATGCATGGAATTGTTCCGGAACCGAAAGAAAACAAGAGAAAGTTCCGGAATCAGCAATCAAGGAAACAGACCACAAACTGCAAAGAATGTGGTAAAGTGTTTCAATCCGAAGAGGCTTTTATTGATCACATTATTCAGTTGCACCAAGCTGACGGAATGGATGATGACAACCAAAGAGAAAATACGAAAAATTCAAATGGAAATGTGCCTATTGAGGCTGAGAGCTTTGAAACGCCCCAAAGTAGTGAAAGTCCTAGTACCTTTCCCATTGAGTCCGTCCACCGTGATGAAAGTAACGTAGAGTACATTGAAAATAATGATATTATTGCCTCTACAACAGCAGAATTCAATAGAATTCTGAACGCAGTCATAGCTGAAGGGGAACTGGATCAGCCTACAACTTCCAACGAAACTATAGATTTTACCAGCCTTGACCTACAGTTCGATTCTACTGTGAATGCTGACGTAACGGCAGAACTTACTTATCCTGTGGATGAAACAGTTTCAGCAGGGGAAAATTCAGAAGAGGATAACTTTTTCCCGGTTGAAATGCCAAAGGATAGCAGGCAATGTCCCTTTTGTAAATTACTTCTAACGAAGAGAGTCAATTACGATCAGCATGTCCTGTTACATAATGGAGAAAAAGATTTCCCTTGCAAAAATTGTCCGTTCAGATTTCCCACTGTCCCCCAATTAATAAATCACAATCGGTTGAAGCACGGTGCTAAAGGCAAGAAATTTTGTCGGATCTGCGTTCGCACTATTGCTGGGGAAGATTTCAAGGAACATCAAAGAGACCAGCATGGGATAACAAATATTGATGCTGTATATGACAGTGAGAAAAATCTATTATCCTTTGAGTGCCGTGCTTGCAATGAAACGTTTCGGAAAGAGGCTTACATGAACAGTGAGAATCAGGTGCAGATTTGTTGTGATCACGGAAGTTGTGGCTGTAAGGAAATGTTTAAGGACTTGCAGGAGTTTATGAGTCATCACAAAAAGGTGTGCACCTTACTCTTCTGGGTAAACCGGCCGTCGTTTATGTCGCAACGAATCGAGACACCAGTCTGCAAGATTTGTGGGAAATCATTTGGCCGTCAAGACATTTTAAATGCTCACATGCTAATTAATCACAAGGAGAAGGCAACCCCAGTGGTTGATAACACCAAAGAAGAAATTTCTCAGGGCGCCCCATCAGCTTCCGTCAACAACAATCTACGTTTAGTTCCCTTGTATCCTTTCGTTTGCGAAACTTGTGGGAAGTGTTTCCAACAGAAAAACTCCTGGAAAGACCACGTAATTACACACTCAAATGAGCGTCCATTTATTTGCGATATTTGTGGGAAAGCTTTTCATACTTCGAAGCGACTAAAGGAGCACCTTGAATGCCATATTGACACATTCACTTTTCCGTGCGAAATCTGTGGAAAATTGTTTAAGTCAAAGCATCGCGTAAACAGCCATGTATATTCCTTTCATGACAAAAGGAGGCCACCAAGATCAACAAAGAAAATTCTAACTGTTTGAGTGAAAACTAATCATATTATCATTCTGTATGCTTTTAAGATAAGTGGATGAGTTATTTAACATTTAGCTTATATAAAACGACGCCATCTTTATAGTCAGTGAGGTGGTTGGAGGAAACCCCTTCTCTAAAAACTGTATTTGCCCAGCCAACTAACAAATAGCGAGCTAGCTTGAGCTTGACCTTATTTGATGTGGTAAAGAGTGAAATTATGAAAAACAGTCATGAATTTTATGTTTAAATAGTTTTAACTTTACGTAGCAGTAGAATTATGGTGTGACATCTAGTGAATATTTTACCTGAAGGGATTCTTATTGTAGTAGTCAATGAGGTGGTTGGTGGAAAACGTTCCTTCATTACCATTATTTCCCCACCCACCCAGCCATTAAATCAGCGAGTTAGCTCATGAGCTTATTTGTTTTGAGATGTGATCGGTAAAGAAAACAGATTTTAAAAGTAGTCATGAATTTTATGTAGGCATAGAAACGTTTAAACTTGTTCTAATTTTAGATAGCAATAGAATTATGGTGTGTCATCCTGTCATCTATGATTATTTGACCCAAAGAGAATCTCAGTGTATTAATTAGTCAGATAACCAGTGAGGTGGTTGAAGGAAAACCCGTCCTTCACAAAATGTATTTCCACTGCCTACCCTCACATAAAGCGTGTAAGCTTGAGGTTATTATTTGTTTTAGTGAAGAGATTGTTAAAGATTAAATATTCTAAAAGTAGTTAGGAATTTTATGTACCTATAGAATAATTTTATTTTAACTTTAGGTTAGCAACAGAATTAGTGTGTGGTGTCCAGCGCCCAGTGGTTATTTGATTTTAAGGGAACCCCATTGTTGTATTTTTACTGATGTTATTTTATAAATGTTCGGACGTCTGGTAATAAGTGAAAAAATGAGAATGATTAATGTCAACTAAGTTTAATAGCTCTATATGTATGGGAAAATTAGATTGCAAAATACAGTTTTACTAACAAAATTAAAGTAAGTCAGGCTAGTTAAAGGTCGTACTCCGCCTATAATCTTCAGTAAATTGTTATCTAATGTTTATAAAGTTCTCTCAAGGCCTACGAAGTTTAGAACGTAGAAATTAGGTACTTGTGTAAATTGTCGATGAAGATTGAAATGTGCAAAATTAAAGGTATCATTAAATTGCAAAAGAAAGATGCTATGATTTAATTGTGTTCAGATAGGTACACTTCTGTTTGAATTCTTCCATGATAATACTTCTAAATCAGGGGGTTATTCTCGAACAAAAGTTACGATATCGCAACTAAATGCAGCTTATCATTGCAAAAATCGTAACTCTGAACTTACTTTCGGACTTACGATCGTAAGTCTTTCGAGAATAACCCCCCAGAATGTTATCTGGGGCTGTCAAGGTTTCTGTATTCTTCCCGCTGAGTATAAAGTCCGGTCTTCCATGCTATCATGAGCCAAAGGAAAAATTACACAAAATAAAAGAATATCCGAAAATATTACACCGACTTCATAAGCAAAGTAGTGATTTCTTTTTATAGTACTTAAAAAGCGTTGTTCACGAATTTTACAAGTGCATGCGCTTCGCTTAAAAATAATTTATAATGGATACAGAATTTATACGTATACGATTGAATGAGGTATGAAGATTCGAAAATTGAAGTACACGTAATACATATACCATTCTCTTTTAAGTCTTACAAATATATTGATTTAAAGTTTCGCAGTTTACAGCATAAGCAGGATATGCCAAGTATTCTAAGTCAATGACAGAGCCATCATATTATTATTCTAATAAAAAATGTGCTGGCATTAATTTTCGCCACGCGAATTGCGAATGTGGCCAAGTTGGACAATCCAATTTACGACACCTCAAAGACTTGGTAGCCAACAAGTCGTTTCGACCATCGATAAATATACGGCCCCCATACGGATAGTTCTCTATATACAAGTTCTTCTCTTTACTCTGTAGTAGTTCTGTATGTATATAGAGAACTACACATTTAATCCAAATGTGGTTATATTGCATTGTATACATAATACTTCTGGAAATTCGGCTGGAGCTGGGAACTGGAACGCCTGAAATAATGGAAAGGTAATACTAGAGTGAAGGTCACTTTCACACATTGCTTTGTTTTTTAGACTCACTTGGTCCTTGGCGGGAAGAGAGGAGGATTTCAAAAGTGGAAATAAAAAAATTTGTAGTCGAAAAAAATATTAAGTGACAACTCGACAAATATTTAAGTGGTGCATCATTGTCTTTAGTAATATCTAATACTTTATCGACATTTGAGTGCATAACGATGAAAGCAAAATCATAGTAAAGCCAAATAGCCAAAACCGCAAAAATGTGTTTAATTGTGTTAGTTTGGTCTCGATGCCTCACTCAGTGCTTCTTTTAGCAATGGCATCAAAGCTGTTCAGACGCGGTTGAACTATTGCTGAGGGACGCCCTGGGAAATCGAGATATTTTAGTTTGTATTGGCGAGGAAAAAGTATTAGTTTTTAAATTCGTATTTTATTCAATTGATCGATTATTAATAAATTTTGCTGGCTTATTTTTTAGCATGACCATTATGTATTCGTAATAACCTTGTGTTTCCTCTTGATTTCCCACAGCGCTGGCTGAAAGTGTTTGAAGATAAAATGATAGATTCAGACGGACAGCAAGTCCCTGATGGACGTAAAGAGCCCAACACAATATGCCTGATTTGCTCATGTATTCCTAGTTCAAAACTTTGTGAGGAACAGGATCAATTGACCGAGTCAGGGACCTTACTTCGGGGACTTGCTAGGCTTTTCAAAGTATCCAAAAGTATTTATTCTGAGTTGAGTTTGGAGACTCTTCCGGCGCCGTTATTATGTATAGTGTGTAATGAGAGGGTCAGGGAGATGTTGGAGCTTGAGGAGACTATACGAAAAATGGAGGAGGAACTGCAAAAGGCAATCGAGGCTGTTCAAGAAGAAATCATTTTGAATTACCAAGTGGACAAAAAGACTTTCAGTGGTGAAAGTGACTCGTTGGGGCTGAGGCTGATAAGGAAGACCTACGCTCAATGTAATTTGATGGTATTATTCATTTGATTGATTTTACAGGGATTCTATGGAGAGTGGTTTAGTAATTTTATGGGTATTTATATAGGTTGGGCGTCTTGTACTGTTCCTCTAAGAGCTGGTGCTTGTGAGAAGGATTACTTGTCAGCTCTAAACAAGTCTGTCTCCAGGGAATTATCTGTACCTGTAGGAAATTCGGAGATAGACACAGAAAATGAAATTGACGGAATTAAAGTTGAAATCCTGACTGGCGTAGATCCCGATGCCTTTGAAGGCCATTTAAATGACGGTGAGGATGCAGAGGATTCAGTGGATCCATTATGGATTCCTGACTCTGATTTCCATGGCGATGGAATTGGTCCTAGAGTCAGTGTCGTTATTAAGGACGAATTAAATGCATCAAGGGCAGGGAACGAGGATCAAAATGTATCACTATCAAAACCAGTTTCACCTAGAAAGATGAAAATAACTCGAGGGAAGAAAGGAGTATCCACTAATATTTCGTTGAATTCTCAACTCAACGATGCGGCCACACCTAGAAATATTTCTCCTAGAGAATTTCGAAGGAAAATGCGTTCTGGGAACCAAACAACAGTTGAATCTCCTTCGGAAGTCCGCAGTTCAGATGACCCTAAAGCTAATAGTTGCGGAATTTGTGGGAAAACGTATGCTTGGAAGAGTGGTTTGAGAGAGCATCTTCGAAGTCATAAACCGTTAACATCTGCACGGTGTGATGTTTGTGGGAAAGGTTTTTTCAGTCGTAACCACCTAAGAGTTCACAAGAAATCACATGAAGATCCTACACGTAAGGATAATGTCTGTGAGGTTTGTGGAAAGAGTTATAGAAACAAAAGTGGTTTGCAAATACACATGTTTAGTCATGAGGATTCAGCACCGTTCCAGTGCGAGGTGTGTGGAAGACGTTTCTTCAGACCAGATGCATTAAGAAAGCACGCGTTTACACATGTAGATGCTGCCACATTACCTTGCGAAAGGTGTGAACAGTTGTACAAGACGCCTGAAAGTTTACAACGCCATGTTCAAAGATGTCGTAAGCAAACGGGGCCGCAGAGTGGAACACATCTCAACTTCAAGGATAATGAAAACGAAATCAATGATCGAAAATGCCCTGTCTGTCATATAGTTATTCCGGAACATGTGGATTATGACAGACATGTTGAACTCCACAGCAGGAAGAAGGAATTTCAATGTAGCGATTGCTCATCGAGCTACCGGTCGATGTCTCAACTAAACATGCACACACGCGTGAAGCATGGTGACCAAAATAATCAAGAAAGTACGCACAGCTGTGACCTTTGCGGTAAAGAATTTATTCGATTTAAAGCGTTAATAAATCACCGGACCAAAAAACATGGTATTGTTTTGGAACCGTGGACGGAGGAAGAAGGCCACGGAGAGTCGCATCACGGGGGAATTGAAACGCAGGGTGAGGATGCGAAAATATGCAACGCATGTGGTCAAATATTTCAAACTCATGCCGCATTAATGACTCACCTAAGCGAGTCTCATACTGAGATCAAATTGGAGGATAATTTCCGACGGATGAGCACAGATCATCCAGGTGTAAGCATTTCTAGCGGATGTGAAAGTTTCATAAAAATATCAAGTACTACTAGTCTTCGACACGATGTCCTGGACCGAAGTGAAATTGGACGAGAGTATCCTAGTAGAAGTAAAGGTCCTGCGGCGGCTAATCATCTTGAACATGCTGCCTTGAATACATCTCACGGTCCTGGTAGTCTTATGGAGATTATTATGGAGCCAAACGATTCAGATATGTGTAGCAGTCCTGCTGTACCTCTCCAGACAGATTGCCCTGATGAATTTGAGGTCGAACACTTCCGTCGAGGACATGAAAATATCTCTTCAGAGAAAGGTAGAAAGTCCAAAAGTAATACGGACGTTTCAATGGGGTTAATGTTTCGACCTGACAGAGTTGACTCCAATTTTTTGGCAAATGCGGATGTATCAGCAAAACCATCGCATGAAACAGTTTCAGAAGGTGAAAAATCCGAAGAGGACATTTACGGAGAAGAAATGCAAAATGTTAGCAGAAAATGCCCATTTTGTAAACTAATTCTGACAAAGAGAGTAAATTACGATCAGCACGTGAAATTGCATGACGGAGCAAAGGACTTCCCTTGTAAAGAGTGCCCGTTCAGATTTCCAACCGTCCCGCAACTAATAAATCACAACCGATTGAAACATGGCACTAAAGGCAATAAATTCTGCCGGATCTGCGTTCGCACTGTACCTTGGGAAGATTTCAAGGAACATCAAAGAGACCAGCATGGGATAACAAATATTGATGCTGTGTATGACAGTGAGAAAAATCTAATATCCTTTGAGTGCCGCGCTTGTAATGAGACATTTCGGAAAGAGGCTTACATGAACAGTGAGAATCAGGTGCAGGTTTGTTGTGATCACGGAAGTTGTGGCTGTAAGGAAATGTTTAAGGACTTGCAGGAGTTTATGAGTCATCACAAAAAGGTGTGCACCTTACTCTTCTGGGTGAACCGGCCGTCGTTTACTGACCCGTCCAGTTCATGCGAAACGCAGATTTGTAAGATTTGTGGGAAATCATTTGGCCGTCAAGATATTTTAGATGCTCATATACTGATTAATCATAATGAGACGAATAAGAAGAAGGATTTTAACACCAAAGTAGGAGTTGCTCCCGTCGTCCCCCCTTCGGTTCCCGTTTCCATAAACATTGTTCAACGCTCCGGGGAGCTCTACCCTTTCGTTTGTCAAACTTGCGGGAAGTGTTTCCAAAGTAAACACTCTTTAAAAGAACACGTAACCGTTCATACAGATGAACGTCCATTTGTATGTGACATTTGCGGAAAAGATTTCCGTACTTCGAAGCGACTAAAGGAGCATCTTGAATGTCATGTCGAGACGCTGGATTTTCCCTGCCACATTTGTGGAAAATTGTTTAAGTCCAGACATCGTGTAAACAGTCATGTTTATTCTTTTCATGACAAAAGGAGGGCGCCAAGATCTACTAAGAAAATTTTAACAGGTTAAATGAAATCAACTCATGACTTGCACTTACTCTCAACATAGTGGGAAGATGCCAGGGGAAGATTAAATTTAGATAAATCTGAAGAAAAGAAAGTCAATGTTTGTTGAGAAGGAATAACATTGCTGCGTACACCCATCACCTTTGCCCTCACTTGTATCTATGCATAAACGACGTACCTTAAAAGTTTTGTGGTAGTAATTTTTGTACACTAAATTAAATTACAATAATATTTAATGTAGTACTTATTCATTGGGTCACTACATCTCAAGCAAAACCAATTTTCTTTGGAGCTGTGTTAAATGTATTAATTTACATTTCATCCTTACTGGACCTCCTGGAAAAGAGAATGTAAAGTGTCTGTGCCTTTATTCTCAAAATATATTGTTACCGAATTTTAGGTGTGTCAAAAGTTCAGTAAAATCTTATTTCACTGAAATTTTCTCTCTTAACGCATAAAATACTAATTTGCTTAATTTTTCCAAACAGTCCCCGGAATTCACATAAACCCTTGGTTTGGAGGTTTCTGGCCATATTTTGCGAGGGATGAATGTGAGTATAATCTCTTCAAGTGTGCGTAAATTATTGGGATAATCACGAAAAATCAGTAGCACCGTATTTCGGCTTTGTTTTACATTTATTACCTCTAAAGTAACAATTGTAAATGTATTATGAATTAACTGCATTGAATAATAAACCAGATTTCATTCGAGAACGGTAATTTGTATTTTTAAACAGATTCACCCACCAAATTTTTGGTGGATATAAGCTATTATAAAAAGGCAACCAACTAAGTAGGTTTATTCCTTTTCACAGTATAATATTGGAACCTGCAGTATTTTATTGAAAGTTGCTGTACTTCAATAGAATTTACTGTTTTTGTTTTTATGGAATTCTCGAAATATGTGGCGCGGTACATCACGTATATAATCGGGATTTTAAGTCGCTTTAACAAAAAATGTCCTTAGAATGACGATGTTAATTAATCGTTGATCCGTGATTCAAAATTCATACTGTTACTCGTATGATGGATTTTTATGCAGGGCTTGGTAGGCCTGCTACTTTCATTTGAATACAGCAGCTATCATTAAAATACTGCAGCTGCCACTTAAATCCTGCATCTTCCTGTGAAGTATTGCAGCTGTCACTGAAATCCTGCATCTTCCTTTAAAATACTGCAGCTGGCATTAAAGTACTGTATGTCCCACCAAAATACTGCACCATTGAATACTGCCGGTTAAAATTTATCCCTTATCAAAAAAATAGGTGACTACCATCACAGACAAGCAGTAAAACACAAGAAGTTAAGATTAAAAATGAGACAAGACACGTATGTTTATCTAAGAATTTTTTAGAGTAATAATTGGATAGGAAAATTTAAACACATCTAACAATAAGTAAACTTAAAATTTACTATAAAATTATTATAATACAGAAATGATATGTGAATGTGTGGAGGTTGTAAGGGCGAAAGGCAAATCGACCTTGAATAAAATTATTATTATATATAAAATTATTATATTATGGGAGCCAGGTAATGATAATTGAATGTCTTATCAAAACACGGGAGGTCCGGCGCTTCTCGTCATGGCACCAAAACTTGGCGGTGATTTGGATGGGCCGGCGCTTCTTCCCATGGAACCAGAACTTGGTGATGGCTTGGGAGGTCCGACGCTTCTTCTCGTGGAACCAGAACTTGGTGGTGGCTTGGGAGGTCCGGCGCTTCTTCTCGTGGAACCAGAACTTGGCGGTGGCTTGGGAGGTCCGGCGCTTTTTCTCGTGGAACCAGAACTTGGCGGTGGCCTGGGAGGTCCGACGCTTCTACTCTAGGAACCAGAACTTCGCGGTAGCTTGGGAGGTTCGGCGCTTCTTCTTGTGGAACCAGAACTTGGTGGTGGCTTGGGAAATCCGGCGCTTCTTCTCGTGGAACCAGAACTTGGCGGTGGCTTGGGAGGTTCGGCGCTTCTCATCATGGAACCAGAAATTGGCGTTGGCTTGGGAGGTCCGGCGCTTCTTCTCGTGGAACCAGAATTTGGCAGTGGCTTGGGAGGTCAGGCGCTTCAAACTTTTTGATACACCTGCAAGAGTTTTTTGTTCTTTCATTCAAATGCTTGTTAATGCATGCAGTGACCCATCCCATTGCTAATTACTTTAGGATTCCATACAAGTAGCTAGATTCACAGAAGAATATGTAAATACTTAAGTATTTCTGCCAAAATGTTTTTCTAATTTCAAATGACATGACAAGGCGTGTTTAAATCCTCTCCTCAACTAAAAATGTTGACGAATACAGATGCCTGTCTTGCAGTATGAAAATACATTATAATAGTAAGAATTCCATATCAGTTTTACTTAAGAAATTGATGACCTGACATTTCCGCTTAGTTTACATAATACTTGTGCAAGCGTAAAAAAAGTAATTACATCGTCACTTATCGTGAGCATTTAAGCTCTTTTGTCCTACACATGTATGTATATAATACTTTCTAACCTTCATAATAAATTGTGGATGAATCATGACGTGAAATATTTTAGCTTGTTTCTTAATAGAAATTAGTTATCAACTTTCCTCTAATTTGTAAACAAAATCCTCCGAGAGTAAAAAATTGCCAGCAAAACAATAATTATTATGCACATATGTTTACACTTATTACACTTAATTATGCATACAATTAGGACTTATTGTCAACAGCATAACGTACACCCTAGGACAAAAATTGCAGTAATTGTAGGAAAATATGTTTTTTTATTTTAACTGAAAATATTTCCATTCACTATACCGCATTTAATTAGTCATTCAAATCAGCATTCCTCTTAGTGAATGCTGAGTCAACCGCAAGGGTTTATTATCAGGAGAAGGATTAGCTGCTATACATACTTATACTTTCTTACAACTTATGAATGTCTCGACGTTCATTCTTTAAGTTGATATGTCCCTTGCTGTTAGTGTGTGTAGTATTAGACGGCACAAAAGTAATGTTTACCGTTAGGATTTTCTTTCGATTTTGAAAGTTTCACAGCAAATTCTATCAATTTTGTCAGGCGTATACTTACCTGACACGGATTCATAATGGTAAAGTGCTTCCGTAATTTGCTCCTAATTTCCATTTCAATTGCAATACAGCCTTCCTCTGTTTTTGCTACTGTGTTTAATGGGACGGCTAATTTGACTTTTGTGGGAGTGGCTACCGATGAATTTGAGAGTAGTTCGGAGGAAATTAATGCAACTAATACAAGTAAAGTTTTTAATTATTTATAGCTTTACGTAAAGCATATAACGATTCTGTTCTGCATTAATAATTCTATTCTTAAAACAATTTGAAGAAAGAATTCCAAATCCACCTTTTTTAGTCAATGCCAATATTAATATTGTTTCAATTATTTATTCGGAAAAATTGACCGGTTTCGTCATGTAGTTCTTTTCATCAGAATCTTTCCGAAAATAGAAGTACACACCATTGGATTTTTAAATGAATCAATTAGAAATAAGTTTTCCTATTAGTTCCTGAGTATGATTATTATAATTCAGTGTATTTTTTTCTGCAGATCTAACGGATGTGGAAGGTTTATCTGAACTTGACCCAGGAGTTGAGCTTGCCGAACCCATGCCGAAAAATTGCTCGACGTTGGAAAATAATACAGCTGAAATTATTGAAAATGTAATAATTATTAAGAAGTTGGAAGCAGAGAGAGACGAATTACGCAGACAAAATGAGGAGCTACAAAGCAAAATTTATCATTGGATGAAAAACAAAGGAGAGACCATGAGTTTCCTCACTAAATGTAATAAATCTGAATATAATTATGATTGTAAAAAGTTTTTTTTGATGCCTGATGATGCCGCGATATCAAATATTTAGATAATTTTGTAAGGATAATATTTTTTACATTCTAATCTATAGACGTGATGATCGATCCGGTGGTGAAACTTTATAGCATGGAAAATTACACAGGTAAGCACCTGAAAATTTGACTTTTTATTAATATTGAATTTGCATGTTTACATTAACTAATCGTTTGAAAAGTAAGGATTTTGATTAAAAATGTATTTTCAATCACACAGGACAAGTTGAGGAGTTTGATTTTGGAGCAGCGGATAAAGCAGGAGTTACATGCCAGAACCAATGGTATTGGCGTTTCCCCTTGAGGTCAGTGGATACGCTTGGAAAATGCATACGTTTATTCCGACACCCATCATGCAAAGGCTTGTCCGTAGCAATCTATCCCGGAAGCGGTAATTCCCAAAATGTACTCACCGATGAAATGCGTCAAATCCAATCGATTGGACGATGCCTTGAAAATGAGATAGTTTTTGATGAAGAGAAGAACACATACGTGAAAAATGCTTCATACTTGCCGGACATGGTTGAGTTTTACAGCTGGAATAAATATTTGAACCAAACGCCGGTCCTAAACTCTGGCCATTGTACCCAAAACAATACTCCTTCCATATTGAGTTACGTTCTTGGTCCAAATCAAAGACTTGAATTTATCGAAGCTTGGATTTGTCCACATCACACAATTATTGCTTCAGTTTCATTAAATAATTCGGAAGCTAATGGGATTTTTTCAGATGGTTTTTTGCAGAAGGAAGCGGGAGATATTGTAGGGTACGGGATACCTCCGGAAATAGGCGGGCCTGAGAATGAGACCTACAACATTTTTGCGCAGACTCTATCCAGCCAGAGGGAATGGCTTAGAGTGATTTCTGGAATCCGTCATTTTGTCAAACAATACGACAATCCGGTTCATATGGCGTTAAATTTTCAGCACTCTAACAACGACACGAGTAGACCAGATTCGTTTTATTATTACATTGAATATCGTTTTGGGTCGTTCAAACATGAGTACGGGTGGATTTTGAATTGAATAATTCTACAATTTTAAGGAAAGTTTCTGTTAATAATACTCAACGGACTTTTTGTCCACATGCTTTAAATACATGAATAATAAAATTTATATATAATCTTAATTTAAAATAAGTAACAAATCGAAAAAATCCATGCTTTAAATACTACATTAATAACATTTTTTCTACATTCTAAATTTAGAATAAGTAACAAACTGAAAAAATATTATTATGTATGAATCGATGTTTAATACACAAGCTTAACCGGCTTCTAACATCGCCCATATCTACTACAAAGTATGATTGAAACCATTCCCACCTTCGCAGCCACATACAAAACAAAGTTTGGGCTCGCGTCCCGATTCAAATATCCAAATTCTCCTAACTTCACTCTCATTACAGGTATGGAGGAAATCAAGGCGGAAATTTCTTTCGCATGTTTTCCCTTAAACAGTTTTGAAGTGACAGACAGTTTACGCAAGAGTTTCCCACAAATCTTGGGTGTTTCCAGTATAAAGTCTATTGCCCAAATAAATAGCGATAATTCATGTACTCCCAGAAAAAATCCTACTAGAGAAATTAAAATGTTTTCGCGAGCCATTGCCAATGCCCAGGAAAAGAAAAGAATGCTCACGGCATAGCCCACAATTTTGACACAAAGCAGGACCATCGGCATACAGCTGTTAATTTGGACGGTTAAAAGTTGCATTGTCCGACATTCGTAGCAAACATTAAGAATCTTCTCAGAAGGAATAATCATCTGTCCCTTCCTATAAAATTCACACAAAAGAAACAAATGCAATGACCAAAATTTATTAAGGAAACAAGTATTTATTTTTTTTGTGTAAATCTTACTTCAAAGTTATCAGCTCCATTGCCTCTCTAAGCCTTTGATGTAACTTCCGATTGAAAAGCAATAAGAAGAACAAAATCATTGTGCTACTCAAGGAAATAAATGATACTACAGATATTTCAATAAACAAAATCGGGCAGAGAGTCCAAAAACTTTGCCAGTCAGAGCTCAGATGTGAGTACAAGCAGTGGGGTGCCTCTGGATTGTATAGAAATATCCCTACAATGACAGAACAAGCTACTCCCATTTGTGCCGGTAGAGACAAACACAAATATTTTTTATTCGAAAATAGCGCATAATTCTGCGGGAATTGGCCATCTAAGGAGTAGTTACAGAGAGTGCAAAAAACCGAGAGGTGGTGGATGAGAACTACAAAAACGCTTACTAACAAAAGCAAAAACATGACGGCTTCAAAAATTTCCAGAACTAATGTTGTTATATCAGTTGTATAAAATGTGGGACTCGAAGCAAACGTTCTGAGTAATCCTACACTCATCACCGCGAAGTGTAAAATGTAAATAACAACCATAAGATGAAACCAGCGTTTGCTATGACTAGGCTTTTCCTTTATCTGTAGAGTCACAGGGTCGGCTTGGAATGGAATAATATTGCAGGCGGAAAGCTGCGTAAAAATGAAAAGGTTTAGTCGACCCTCATCAATTTTAATCATGATGAATTTTGACAGGACAAACGAAGGAACGGAATTAATAATTTACAATTTGCACCATAAAATAACTGGTTTGAAAGGAACCACACCGAACCAGGCGCATGCGAATAATTTTTTCTTACGTTTTCAAGACGGGATAGAATTTAGGAGTGAAGGTGCACGGGTAAGCATCTAAGCTTTTATTAACGAAACTGCATGGAGACTGGAGACATGCATTGTTTATTGTTTCAAAGTCATAAGTATTGTTTCAATCATATTTGTTTTGTTTCGCAAATAATGTTCACCAGAAGGTAAGTTTAAAAAGAGTCTGACTATTCTAATTTGTTAGCATTTTACGGTTAAATGCATGATTGCAATGATCATAGAGAACTGAAATGGGAAACTATAAATAAATCACAATTATTATGAGTTTACAAAACAGCAAAATTATATTAACTCCGTAAAAATCCATGAATTTGAATTACCGCATTAATATTTGAGTACTTCTTGTAAAAATTAGTCTTTTACTGCTGTGCAGTATCTACTCTTTTACTCAATATATTTTAATTTGAAAAATTCAAGGTTGGGCTGGAAAGATGGGAAGTTTTAAATAAACATAAATTAGGTACCTGGAATTGTGTCTTGCGCACTGGAGGTTATGAACAACCACCATGCCTACCACAAATTATAATCAAGACTTTAGCAACCTTGGCAGCGACATACAAAACGAATTGTGGAGACGCGTCTCGGTGCAAATGCCCAAAGTCTCCAATCTTCAGACTGAGATCAGGTAAAGACCTCATCATAGCTACAACTTCCAGCTTATGGTGTCCCCCAAATAATCCCCCAGTGATATTAATTTTCCGCTTGACTTTCTGGAAAATCTTGGGAATCGTCAAAAAATATTCCATTCCCCAAATGAATATGATAGCTGTGGCGACCCCAAGTGCGAGTCCCACCAATGAAATCGCTACATTTTTACGAGCCATCACAAACGTCCATGAGAAGAAGAGTATAGAAAGTCCATAGGAGGAAACTTTCAGACAAAGCATCACCGGGGGAAGAAATGTGTTCATCTGAACAATCAAGAGCTGAATGGTACGGCACTCGAAACAAGCCAGGAGAAGGCGATGAGGTGAGACCATGAATTTCCCTTTCCTACAAGAATATTCCATACAAATTCATTACAAATAAATTGATCCAATCTAAGCCTAAATTAAACACTTAAACACCTAAATCCATTATTATTTCGGCCAAAGTTACTTTTTTAACGAAATAAGTCCCAGTGCATTTTCAAGGTTGGCGCGAAGTTTCCGAAGACAAAGCAAGACAAATTGTAAAGTCATGACGCTGCTAAGTGTAATATATCCTTTAATGGATATTTCAAAAATTAAAATAGGATAGAGCGTCCAATTCGTTTGCCACTCCCGATTTAAAATGGAGTAGAGGCAGTATGGGGCTTTTGGGTTATACAAAAACACTCCGAATACTACAACCATGCATCCCATGATATTCATGGGAAGAAACAAACTCAAATATTTATTTTCTGGAAAGAGCGCATAATTTCTGGGGAACTCCCCATCCAAAGCGAAGTTACACAATGAGCAGAAAATAGGGAAATTCCGAGTAAATACTGAGGAAATCCCTACAACATACAGAAAGTTAAAAATTATTTCCGAAATTTCCAAAAGATTAGTGGTCATGTCCGTGGAGTCGAACGAGAGTGTGGAAATAAAACCTTGGATTTCCCAAACAAAAACTATGGTGCACCGAAGCACATAAATTACTGCAATAAAATCGAACCACCGCTTGCTTCGCGAAGACTCCACCTTTACTGTCAATGTACAAGGATCCAATTTGAAAGGACCGATGCTAAGCTTGGAAAAAGTTTTAAAAATATAAAAATTCAATTGGCCCTCATCCACTTTCATCTTTACAGTAATTCAAGGACTGAAAAATGAAAAGAATTTGCTGCTGGAATTAACAGCTTAGGTTGGTCTAATTCCTAAACTATTCCTGGAAATGGTGGTAGTCGGAAAATATATGTACTCCAAATCACAAAAATATTTTACAGACTAAAAATTTTCCTTGTATCTATTTTCAATCACAGTATAATATATCGATTCACTAAATTTCAAATAAATTAATTCACCAAAATTCAAATGTAGATACAATGTCACCCGCAGCAAATAAAAATAATTTAAACAGGATTTCAAAAGGTTAGATGAAGCCAAACACGTTACTGGCTTTTGAGTGAACAATTTAAGGTTTATTAGCAGTTAAAAAAGGTAATGGAATGAATCTCAGTAAAAACTTTATAAGATTATTTATTACCCATAACTTACAATGTTTTTAATATAAATCGAGAATTTTTTTGAATAAACGAGGTAAACTTGTTTTCAATTAAGAGATAATTAAATTCTATAGTTATTACTGTAGATTTAGGAAAAATGGAAACCATTAAATATACATATTCGCTCGTGAAATTGCTCTCTTATGTGGCAGTCATCCAGTCAATCCATGCATTGTTTATAAACTAATACTACTAAACCAAGATTTATTGCTTTTTGGTCATTTTGATATTAAATTGAAAATAAAATGTTAATAGATGAAGTAAACGTTGTTTTCAATCAAGAACTAATTATTATTGTGAAGCCATTATCTATGTACTATAGAGGTTTATGAAAAATTGAAACTCTGGAAAATATTATTTGCTCTTGAAATTGCTTTTTTATTTGGTTGTCATCCAATCAATACAAAATTTATTGATGTATTGATCCCTATTTTCTTCAATATCCTTATGCTAGAAAATTACAGTAGTAAACGATTTCACAATTTTTTAAACGAAATAAGAATTTGAGCATTTTTTTTATTTTGTGTAGTAGCCATAGTACAATAGCTACTATCCTCTTCGTATAAGCAATAAAACGTGAATACGTACAACAGAAAAATTGTCAAGACAACTCATATTGAATTTTTCCAACTGATCACGTCGTCTTACGGGGGTCAGTCGATCTTATTAACTAAAAGCTTCATCGTCTGGATGATGATGATGATGATGACAGTCGTCTTATATGTACATTACATGTTGTAAGCCCAAAAAGTAACGTTCTAATTCTATTGGATATTTTTTTACTCAAAGTTGCAAAGAATGACAAAAAGTAATAATAATTTTACTGTCATTACTTTTTTTGTTTGAAAAGAAACTATACTGAGAACGTTATATTATAATCGGCATCTGCGGGTGGCCTATTGCTTGTATGATACTAACATTATTTACGGGGTCGACGTCCAAAATCTCTGTAATATGATGACGTAATATATGCGTTGAGCCTTAGAACTGAAGCTTCCTACATTTCCACACTTATTTCGCAAGTTTTGCTCAAGCGCAGGCAATTCTAAATAGAGTTTGTTTTTTATTATTTGTAAACC
>JAQFXU010002578.1:0-19978 GCA_034693705.1 Spatulosminthurus flaviceps
ATTGCTTGCGCAACAATGTGGCACGAAAACGCTGAAGAAATGGTAGCTATGTTCAAGAGTATTTTCCGAATGGATGCTGATCAATGTACAAGACGAATTCAACGGCAGTATTTTGAAGTTATTGATCCTAGTTACTACGAGTATGAAACCCACATATTTTTTGATGATGCCTTCCAAAATATCGATCAAAACAACAAAAAGTCACCGTTCGTAGTTAACGATTACGTTCGACTGATGATGCCTTCCATTGAAAAAGCGGCCTCTTTAGTTCACGAAGTTAATATGCACATAGCCCCTCCGAAAAAAATCCCTACACCTTATGGTGGCAGGCTTGAGTTTACTTTACCAGGAAAAACGAAGCTAACGGTTCATTTGAAGGATAAGATAAAGATTCGTCACAGGAAACGATGGAGTCAGTGCATGTACATGTACTACTTACTTGGCTTCAAGCTTATGGATAGGGATGATTTGACTATAGAAAGGAAGGATGTAATAGCTCAAAATACATACCTACTTGCCTTGGATGGGGACATTGACTTTCAACCGAATGCAGTGGAACTTCTGGTGGACTTGATGAAGAAAACTCCAAATCTGGGAGCAGCTTGTGGACGAATTCATCCTATTGGGGGTGGACCAATGGTGTGGTATCAAATGTTTGAGTACGCCATAGGTAAGAATCCTTTTCCTTTTTCCGAAAAATCATATTTCGGTTTTTCGGTTTTTTCAGGAAATTGATATTTACATGCATACGCACCTCGTTCAATTCGCGTCAAAACCTTAAGTTTAAAATTTCAACTCATTCGTATGTTCCTGTGCTGAGATGCAATGGACACCGAAATACACTTCGGGAAATATTTTTGAAATCGGCGTTTGTCCATAACTTCGTCATTAATGGTCCGAATCCGGTGAAAATCGGTGTGTGGGGTTTTCTAGTGATTATAGAGTGGCCCATATAGTCAAAATGTCATTTCTCCCAAAAACCTAATTTCGGTCCAAATTTCAATCCGAATTTGTTGTTATATTGACCCCAGGTCACTGGCTGCAGAAGGCTACCGAGCATATGATTGGCTGCGTGTTATGTTCCCCGGGTTGTTTCTCACTTTTCCGGGCAGCAGGTTTGATGGATCATAATGTAATGAAAACCTACACTACAGAGCCTACGGAGCCAAGACATTATGTTCAGTACGATCAAGGAGAAGATAGATGGCTGTGTACTTTGCTTCTTCAACAAGGTTGGCGGGTAGAATACTGCGCTGCCAGGTAAGTAATCCGTCCATTTGTTCTACCACAAACAAACGCTAAGAGGAAAAAGTGGAGGACATGTCCTCTTACTACTTAGGGACCGAAATCCAACCTCCCACTTTCGTAGTAAATGGAATTTTTTGTTGCTCTCCTCCACAGTCCTTTAACTCATTTAGGCGTGCAAATTTAATACACCTCCGGAAATAATTCCTCCGACATTTACCCCCCGGAAGTAACTCTTCCAAAGTAGGAAATAACCCCTCGTAAACTAAAATTTGAAACTTTGGTCCGTGGGGCTTAATTCACATAATGTTCCTCTCTGTTGATTTAAAATACGCAGTGTCGAGATTAAGAAGGTATATGCGTTGATGTAATAGCAATTTAATTTATTACGTTTTACTTTACAAGGAAATTGAGAAAACAGCCAACCGCGGGGAAGAGTTCCACGAGTCAGTCTGAGTCTGAAGTGGGATTAGGCAGACTTTCCCTGATGAATCTCTCGTAGTCGAACTCTTTTATTTAGGATCAGACTTATTACCTATTCCCACAAGTTTTATTCTATAAAACAGTATGAACTGATTTGATTCTCAGAGTCTCACGTTTCATATTCGACAGAGTATGGGTTTCGTGCTGGCACATCGTGCAGCTTGTTGCCGTAGAATTTCTGGCAAATTATAAATTGATTTACATGCTTAGGAGGGGTTACCTCCATTGGCTCCATTACAGGAGGTCATTTTTCCGGATGTGAATTTTCCGGAGGAATTGTGTCGGAGATATTATTTTCATACTCCCATTTAAGGGATTAAGGGGCAAAATGTGATATGTACACAATGCTTTGCTATGCGGTGCTGAGACAGTCAAATGCCCTCGGGCCCTAGAGTTTTGCCTCTTACACTACTTCTCTCCTCTACCATTAAGACCCCCGAGAGACTCCGTCAAAAAATTCCATGCGCCCCTGCTAACACAAAGTAGTATAAAAGGATTTTCCAACGCACATCGATATTCGCGTAAATGAAACAAATAGACTGATTGGGAAACCTGTTGTTAGTTAGTTAGCTCGACTTTATTATAGTGTTATCAATAGTATTAAATGAGCCGAGTTGTAGTCACCGCAGTCCGCTGAGTATCATTACTTCTGTACATAGATGGTGTAGGCATACTCAAAATAAGAAGATAACAACTCAAACCGCCGCTAGAGCGCGGCCGCAGGCCGCGCTGAAGTTTTTGCAATGTGCCGCCTGACTTTCCAGCCACATTGTGGATGGTGGGGGTTCTAGTTTGTTATTATTATGTTGTGCTTTTAGCGATGCATTAACCCATGCCCCGGAGGGATTTAATGAATTTTATAACCAAAGAAGAAGATGGGTTCCTTCTACGATGGCGAACATACTTGATTTACTTATGGATTACAAGCGAACTGTCAAAGTTAACCCCGACATATCATTCCCTTATATTTGTTACCAGGTAAACATTTTCCCACTTGTGTGTGAATTTAGATGTGTTTTATGTGATAAATGTGAATTTAGAAAATTTGCTCTCTTCAGCTGACTTATCTTTTGAAATTCGATAACAGTTTATCCTTATGGGAGGAAGTATTCTGGGACCGGGAACTATCTTCCTTATGTTGGTGGGAGCTTTCGTTGCTGCTTTCAAGATGGATAATTACACCTCCTTTTATATCAATGTGGCACCCTTACTGCTTTTCATTCTTGTTTGCTACTTTTGCAAGTCCAAATACCAGGTATTCCGTTCTGTACAACACATTTTATTCTTCCTAACTGTTTTAAAATATTAAATGCTAATATTTTCTATACATTTTTTAGTTAATGCTTGCGGCACTCCTCTCCGTGATCTACGCTTTGGTCATGGTTGCAGTTCTAATTGCCCTGATTTTGCAAGTATACGAAGATGGTCCCCTCGCACCGTCGTCCATCTTTTTGGTAGCGATCGCATTTTCATTTGTGATGTCAGCCCTATTGCATCCTTTGGAATTTGGTTGCTTGTTGCATGGACTTTTGTACTATATAACCATCCCATCTATGTACATGTTGCTCATCATTTATTCATTATTCAATCTCAATGACGTTACATGGGGGACTAGGGAATCACCTCAAGCTGCCCTGGAGCGTCAACAGGAAGAGCAAGCTGCAGCTGCTGAGGCTAAAGGTGGGAAGAAAAGTGGGAAATTAGGTTTCCTTTCAGGCATTGTCCCAGGCTTCGGAAATTCTCAAGGGAATGATGACAGTGAAGGCTCATTTGAGTTCAGCTGTGCTGGGCTTTTCAAGTTAATGTGCTGCGTTCATGCCAAACCGAAAGATGACACTGCCACGATGATGCTGAAAATTCATGAAGATGTAAAGAAAACGGCCCGAAAGTTGGAGCATTTAGAGAAGTATATGTCCAACCGTTAAATGTTACAAAGCTGAATAGATTCTGGTTCTCCTAAGAATCCCTTTACTTCCCTCCATTCCTAAAGATTACTTTATCGGAAACTTTTAAAATAACAAACCTCTTGCTGTTATTTAGATCCCTGACCACACAGGAAACGAGACGAGCATCTTTTAGTAACTCCTCTGTTGGCTCTACCATAGGACGTGGAAGTAAGGATCTTGAGTCTCCACCACCACCATTTTCCTCAGTTTTGCCAACACCTATGGAAGCTGATGAGGAAGAAAGGAGCCAACAAGATTCGACCGATGACATTGAAAGGGACGACCTGATGAACCCATTTTGGATTGAAGACAAGGATCTGCGTAAAGGTCCTGTTGACTTCCTCTCCAAAGTTGAGACCACCTTTTGGAAGAAATTTATTAAAGAATATCTTGAACCATTGCTTGAAGACAGGAAAAAAAAGGTTTGTGTGCATTTGCAGTAAAATACAAGGCGATTAGCATCTGCTGAACTGACCTTTCGTTGTAATTACTTATCCTAATTTTTTTTACAGAAAAAAATAGAAGAGGGTTTGCTTGACCTTCGAAACTCAGTTGTCGGAGCCTTTTTCATGTTTAATGCAGTGTTCGTGACAGCTTTGTTCTTACTTCAGCTAAACAAAGACAAGTTGTTTTTCGAGTGGCCGCTAGGTGGAACCCATAATTTTACCTACAAAGCTGCGGAAGATGAGGTACGATGCCACTTGTTTGGTTTTATGAATTCAACAGATTCTGACATCTAAAACCTGAGTTTTAATAAAAGCCCAAGGTTTGAGTGAACTATTCTCTTTCCAGATTGTACTACAGACAAAATATCTTCAATTGGAGCCCTTGGGTTTGCTATTTGTGGGATTCTATGCGATCGTACTTGTAGTACAATTCTTTGCCATGGTTGCTCATCGATGGGGTACTTTCTCTCACATAATGTGTCATACTTCTATAGGATTTTGCAGTATGTCCATGGATGCCACGTCAGCAAAAAGTGCCCTGGAAAAGAAGCATGTCAAAGCTATCCGGACTCTACAGAATTTGAAAACAGCTAATGGTAATAAATTAAATTGCATTCTGCAAGTTTTGTTTTTGGATATATTTATTAATGTTCATACATATCATTCTATATCTTCAGAGGATAGTCCCACAGGCAGTGTGAGGGATAAAAACAATCGACGAAAAACTATTGTTGACCTAGTTAAACAAACCCAGAAGAAGCCTAAAATAAGCACAATGGATCGGGCTTTTGTAAAGAATTTTGAAAAAACCCAACAGCTTCGGCAAAACAGTAGGTTAACTCCAAGTTTCAGAGATTTTTATAGTTAAAATTGCTTCACGTATTTAATCTCTAATCTTGCATTTTCCATTAAATCATCAGCAAGTGATAATGGCCGGCGAAAGTCAACCATTGCACCCAGTTTGGCTCCAGTTATAGATCAATTGATTACACGGCGAAAAACGGTGTTACACAAGAGAAACTCCATCGTTGAAAGGAGAAATTCCCAGATGGATAACTTTGGAGGTCACCGAGGATCTCAAATTGGAAATAACAGGGATCAAAGACGTCAAACCTTAGGCGTAAGTAATGCTTATTGCTATTGATTGTGATTATAAATTATAAGAATGATTGTGAACATTATCAACAGACTCTTTGAAAAGTCTAACATGATCTTTTCAAATGCAGGATACCCTTGTGTAATTCTTTCAACATGACTTGAGAACTCAAAGTAGGACTTTCCTTGTAAGGTCACAAACACCCTTGCAACATGAATTTGTTTGGGTCTTGCTTAATTTAAAATAAATTGTATTATTCTACTTTGACTATTTTATTTGTACCACCCCTGTCAATACCTTTGTAATAAAGACTTGAGAATCCACTGCAAGCTTTAAACAAACAGATATGTATTCCTATTATATCACTGCATAATGCATAACATCCCATTAAGTTAAGTGATGCTCATGAGCATTTATGAATCATGCTGTTTGATTCCTTAACCATGACGGAATTTGAAATGTTTATGACTGCATTTTTCAAAGCTTATCATTTATCACAGTGCATTACTTTTTGTAAACAATTTTGTAATAATAACAAGCACACTTTCCAAAGAAGTATTGCCAAGTTCTCAGTTCAAAGAAATTACGTTAGGAACATGACTGTTTATTCATTAGAACAAGATGCAAATATACCAGTATCCCTTTAAATAAAGATCTGAATTAAGCCGTTAATGAGCTAGAACCGTCCGAATTTTTCATTCTCAAAATCCAGTAAACACTGATAAATTCCTGGATGATCCTTGAAAAACAGGTGGAAATGGAACAGACAACGCTTATACTGAGTCGATGGCTTTGAGCAAAAAGCTCAAGTCGGATCCAACGAGATGTTCTTCACCTGGTTTCCCTCTAGAAAATTATTAAAAAGTCTGATTACTAAACAGAACGTATGGCGCTTTGTAGGCCGTACAAAAAGAATGCGTACAATATTTATCCTTTAATTCAACCATTTTAATAGGTGATGTTAATAACCCAGAAATGATAATAATTAAACAAACACAGAAGATAACATTTACTTGTGCTCATTTTACCTCACAAAAAGTCGAGCAGCACTTAAACCTCCAAGGGTGGCAACATCTCCTCTCACATGCAAGAACGATCCCTCACGTAATCCCAAAACAGGCGGAGTTCCAGGTAAAGCATGATACTCAATTATGCGAGTTTCTCTTGTCTCCTGTCAATTAAATAAAATGTTTGAGTAATTTGGAATGAAGGCCAGAGCTTTTAAAAATCATATTGATTGTCTGCTTATCTAAACAAGCTGATAGTTACGTAAAGCTATCTGGCGTTTACTGCTCAATAGAAAATTAAAGGTATGTCAAGTGAACTCACCCCCATATGCCTTGAAGTAGGGTCAGAGTCTAAATAATGTGGGTTTATATTGAACGGAACTAGACTAAGGGCTTCCAGTGATCGACAATGTACAATGGGCATATCATTTGTCGTTGAAATAGAAACAGTAGCTACGTTAGTTCCGGCACTACTTCCCATGTATGGAATTCCGTCCTGAAAGCATAGGATTAAAAAAGTAAGTTGTGATCCTTCTTTCAGAATTATAAAGTTTCGAGGAACAACAATGATAATGTAAAATGAGCATTTTGTGTCTACATGATCTTTCTCACCTTCAAAACACGATTCCGAATAGTTTCAATAAGGTTTTTCTCCTGTAAAAGTTTCAGGAGTAGAAAAGTATTTCCTCCTCCTATGAAGATACATTGAGCTTGATTTATGGCACTGTGGGGGTCGTCAGCCTCGTTTAAGCCTTTCACTATATAACCTGCGTAACCAACAATCACCACTTCAAGTAAATTATAAGCGGGAGCATAAAACCAATGAAGAAGAATCTGGTAGGAAATCAGGATGAGATTCTTCTGCAAGGAACAAAATTTCGGACCTACCCCACTTATTCAACTCTGATCTCACTTTCTCCGTGTACTTTTCTTGACTCATGGGGTTAGCGTATGGCACAAACAAAATCTCCTTGACTCCATTTCTGTAAACGTGATCCAAAAAATTTAAATTCACACAACTGATAAAAACAACTTTCGTCCTTAAAGTATTCCATCAGAAGTTTCCTCTCGTGACAGTAAAAACGGATGAAATATTAAGGATGCAGAAGTTTTGCCCACACACAAAAGGAAAAGGCTTTCACTTTTAGCTGGTTTTTACCAACTAACATTACGATGCCTTCAACAGCTGCATAAAATCTAGCTTGGTAAAGAGCTTACTTTGAAAAAAATTCAATCACATAGTCCTTTGCGTACTCCAAGTACCCGGACCCATGTAAAACAGAGTTAGACAGTAGAAGCAGCTTCCTCATTACTGAAATGTATAATTTATGTTTAGTCCAAGAAATTCACCTTCATAAATTCAGGAACCACTTTACATGCACTGAAACACTTGAACGGCTTACTTTTACTTTTGTTGAGGCAGATCAGTTGAATAATAGATGGATTCTAAAATGGTAATAATAGATGGATTCGGGGACTGCCGACTTGAGATCATACGCAAGAAACTCCGAAATATTTCCAAGATACTGCACTGACAGTTGTAAGAGTTTGCCAGTCTTTCACAACAGTCGCAAGTCACAAGCACCACTGCAGATTGAAAGAGCAAATGGAACTAGCAGTAGTAATAGTAGTAGTAGTAGTAGTAGCAGAACCCAATAGCTAACAGGAGTTTATTATGAACATAGAAGATAGAAGTTACGAGGAATAAATTAGTGTGGAACAGACGCACGAGAGGAATGTATTTATAAGCGCGCATAAAGGGTAGAGTAGAGAGAAATCATACGGGTGGCAATTATTATGCTGATGAAATCCTGTAACAAAATAACAACAGCTCATGAAGATAAAATACAAGGTAGAGATAAAAAATTTCAACTTAATTGGTTCTAACGTTATACATGATTGCACCGTTTTATATTCATTCACACTCTGGGAGTACAATGCTGTGTCGGGTCAGGCGAATGTGAGTGGAAAATTTGATACAGAACAGACACTCATCAATACTCAATACTTTGAAGTAAAGCCAAAAAATTATTCCGCCCGCAAGGCTTTTAAACCCATATTATAATTTCACTGCAAACTAAGTCAATAATAAAGAAATACATACTACTTACTACTTAGACCCTACACATCCCGTATCTATTATCGAAGTTCAAACAAAAAAATGAATTTGAGTCAGGACTTTATAAGTACATAACCCTCAAAACCAAGTACAATACACTGATATAGGAAATAGCCACGAAACGACGAAACCATTTTTAGAATGAATGAACAATGACTTTTACGCTCCTTGAAATCTTCCGCCCCAGCCCCAATGAATTTTCCACTCGGTTATCAAAAATAATCAAAAGTCATCGACTCATGATTTTACTCATCTTCTTTAGCGATTACAGAATCAGAACACTGATCATCAGTTTAAAAACTTCTCTTATAAACGTTACTTTTACAAGTAATTACGACACATGAATTCTTAATTAGTCAACCATCCACATTATACCTCCGACTATACTGATAATATATAGCACAAGGCTTTTCAAGCCTCGCGATCCATCATATATATTTAATATACTTAACCACTGAAATCATATTCCTCATAATTACCGCTAATCACCGTATCATGTCTTTACGACTACGTCCTTTAATTTCCTTTTTAGATCACTCAATACATATTAATAATATAAACTATGTATCATGACTATTGATATCAGATATTATTATAAGGTTGAAAATGAAAACTATCAACTCATCCTTAAATACCATAACAAAACGAAACAAGCAGGATCATCCAATGCTCAAATATGTACAGCAAGCAATCACTATATATGCCAATAAGATCTAAAAGGATATGGGTTGTTACTGCCTCTGCTCGTGCATACGTGAAATGTCACAGAAGTTGAGAAATGAATGACATTCTGCTGATAATGCCTGATGATGTAGAGGTTGTTAACTACAGATCAATATGCAATGGGTAACATTAGTGCAGTGAAAATCTTAAATAATTTTCAGCATTACTTACTACAAACTAACCAGCAAACACTAGATATTACCAGATCGAAAGAAAAACAACAATAAAAGCTGTATCGTCTTTCCAGCCATAAAATCATGCATTGGCTTAAATAACACTATCATATGATATACTATTTGGATATTCTTGGAATGTATTTATTTTTGGTATTGCATTTCTCGATGTCTTGTGGACGGTATAAAGGATGGACAGTAACTGTCATTTTTTCGGTACTACCTTAATCCTTAAGAAGAACATTTAAGAAACAGAATAAATCAGGCTGTGCAATCTATATACCCTTATGCCATTTACAATATGATGAAGTCTTAATTGTTAATAGCCAATAGCCACCTACGACCATTAGTGTACTAGGGGCGAGGAAAAACCCTCCCACGTAAAAGGCTAAATGGTCTTTACGAAACTAACTTAAGCCATAATAAGCATTAGAGCCATACAAGGATGTCTTTACTTTAAAAACTCACTTGTTTTTTATTTTTCCTATCAAACCCTGTTATATTTACTAAATCAAACTTGTGCCTCAAGAATCTTCATGTATTTGATGACATGTCCATCAAATTTGAAGATTTTGGCTTAAAAAATGTTATTATTAAAAAATGTCGCTCAAAGTAAACTTTTTACCATGACGAAACCGGTATGGTACCCTGTATAGGTAATGTAATGTAATGCAATTATCTGGACCCTGCGTATTAACAGGCCTTGCACATAAATTAAGTTTCAATTCTTTTATGTACCTTTCAGGTATACGAAACCGAGTGACGAGTGACAAGTAAACTACATTCTCAAATCATTTTGATCCCTTTAACGAAAAACGTTTGTTGTAGTTTTTGTAGCTTACACTATAGTGTTTATTTATTTACTTTATGTATTATTTAATTTAAGTATGTTTATAATAATAATACCAAAAAGTATTATTAGTTTCATGACATCAAGACACGGGACGGGCTCTCGTAATCAAATTTAATGTAGGCTCAGAAATATTTTTGAAACTTTTAGTTCTGTAAATTTCAGATTTTTGAATTTAAAAATACTAACAGACGCACAGTCACAATCAAAAGTGTATTATTTAATGGGAGTAGCCATGCCGCTCTAGCTTTTTCATCCAAAATGCATTTCAGCCCAAGAAAATTTAAATACAATAGTTGCATCTGTAAATATTTCCGGGTAAAATATTTCTTACCAAAAATAATGTCAGTCGAAGACTTTTGACTTTTCCAGTAAAATCCATGTAACAATTTTAATATGAACTATCAACCCAAAAATATATTGTGCACGTCACATGTCCATTGATGTTAAATAATCCTTTCAACTTTGCATGATGAGGACGGACAAAGATTTCCAACTTGTACGTGCCACTCCATCCTTGGTCATATGAAAATTCTTGAGATTAATTATGTACCGGGAAATCTATGACTGTGGTAAAAACAAGCAGCTAGAGCTAAAGTACATGCTTTGAACACTCCACTGGGCATTTCTGCCCAAACGTAAGTGAACTACCAGAAATATTGTCATTATACGGCTAATAAACTATGTAACATTAACTTACGTAGTAATAAAATTAATATTTTGTAGTTATATTATTACTTATTAATATTTTGTAACTAGATAAAATCGTTTTTAACGCTTATTAAATGAACAATGAAGTCAGCTACGTTATTATGGTTGCGGACATGTAGTTAATTTTGTGATTACAATTTAGTGCGAATTAATTTTTGACTGATATTTAGCTGAAAAATATACATGAATGCAAACTACAGCTGTAAAGATAAAACCCTCCTTGTGCCTTAATTTTCACTGAAAGAAAATACTTGATTGGGTGCACCCTCGGTTATAATAATTTGGCTGGAAAATGTTATTCCTGAGAGCTTCGCCGGTTTAAATATCTTGCAAGCACGGATATCACGGCTAATGTTGCTAATATAAACACGTTTGATATGGAAACGATTGAATTATGAATTCACTAGTCATATAGCACTTAGACCTTGATTTCACTAGTGGACTTAACCATGGTTAAATTAGCCATTGGTTAGTTTAACCATTATTTTCGTGTGAAATCGGAGCAAAAATGGTTAACTTAACCATTTTCGTAGTGAAATCCCTAGCTTTTCGATGGTTAAACTAACTATAGTTAACTTAACCATGGTTAAATCCCCTAGTGAAATCAAGGTCTTACTCTGGATGGGCACCCTAAAAAACACACTATGCAGACACGGAATTCTGCTCCAACTCTCAGTCAGATTTTGTCATTAAAGCCTCTAGAGCCTGCCATTTAGTGTCCATTATGACCCCTCGAAGAGTTTCGTGCACCCCTGTTAGTGGGTAAGTAGATTTCTGGAAACAGATGACAACAGAGGGGTACTGGGAACGATAAAACCACTAGTCGCTATAAGTTTAAGCATGCGATTATAGTTGCAGGGTACCATTAAAAAACTTTAAACCAAAAGGGTCGAAGCATGATTCGGTAGTTGTACGATAAGCGGGCGGAACCTTAATATAATTTTATTTAAATAATTTTTAAATAAAAATGTCCTTTTTATGGTAGCCATTTACAATACTATGGCGGCCATTTTGTTTGTTTGGATGCCATTTTAAATCAACTTGTTTTTGCGGCACCCATTTACAATATCATGGCGACCATCTTGTTTGTTTGGCTGGCCATTTTAAATACCATGACAGCCATTTTGTTTGTTTAGAGCCATTTTAAATACCATGACAGCCATTTTGTGTGTTTGGACGCCATTTTAAATACCATGGCAGTAATTTTGTTTGTTCGGATGGCATTAATCACAATAAGACTCATTCCACAAATTTTGTCTTATACGGGTTGGGGGACGTTTGTGGTGGTGGTCAGGTCGAGTGTAGGTGGGGAAAGGTCGGGTTACTTTTGGTGGTCAAAGGGGGACATTAAAATATTTTTGAGGTTTACGTTAGGTTAATTTGGCTTCTAAATCGGCCACCGAGCCCGAGTGCCGTAGGCACGAGGAATTAGCGAGGTGGTCGATTTATTAGAGGTCAAATTAACCTAACTGAAACCTCGAAAATATTTTAATGGACGTCTTGGAGTATCAAAAGTAACCTACGACCTTTGCCCACCTGCGCTCGTCCTGACGGGGTTAGGTTAGGTTGCCAATCTTAGAAATACTGATTCCACGCATCACGATTACTTACGTGTGATTTACATTTAATTTTTTAATTTATGTTCCGCCCGCTTATTGTACCACCGCCCCATGATTCTGCTACCAAGACAAACACTATTGTATTATGAGAAATATGCATTCACACATCAATTATTAATTGTTGTGTTGTACCAAGCCAAGCCCATAAAGCGTAATAAAAAATACTAAGCAATCTAGGTTGTCTAACATGCCATTTAATTTCCTTTACACGGAGAAACAAATTCGACAGATTTCCGTCAATAGAGCCGAGGAAACATTTTTGGAATGATTTTCAGTGTGTACTACAAGATTCAATGTATAATAAAATGCATGGTTTTGAGGACCTGTATTTGAAAATAAACTTCACACCCTCGTAAAACCCAACAATTCTACGAGTTCTCCAATTCCAGAAAAAAATCCTGCTTGTAAAAAAGTCAGAAAGGAAATGACATTCACATCTTCACATGGATACCTAATCATTAGTGAACACTTCAACGTCGCTCAGATTACACATCAACGTGCAACTATCTCAAGCGGCATGAGGGGTAAATACATATCTGGTACAAGTAAAAATTACCAGCAAGCTCTCGACAATTGTTTACAAGGAAACAATAAGTTTATACATAACTAAACCAAAAAATTACATATTATTGCCTGCAAACAGATGATGTGAAACAGCCAAGTTGAGAAACTCTGCATTTAAAATGTTAAACTGATGTATTTTCGACATCCAATTCTATCAAGCGACTTATTATCGGCCAGTCTTAAAAGTACTATACTATAGGTCTGATTGACTTATGTACTAATTTACAGTAAGTACTTACTCGGAAAAAATATTTGACCTTTTTCTGCCTAAATGATCCCTATGTAGCAAATCTACAATACTTCGTCCCATTTTGAAACTATATACGCCAGTCTGCTTTCAAACCTCTTAAAATAAGACTTTGTCTCCCTCCGACTAAAAGTCTCTTTTGGAACTCAGTTAACAAGGTATAAACTTCCTTATATCTTACAGCTTCTACTTTAACTTTCCACATCCGCACAATATTTACGTCCCAGTTCGACTTCTTAAATATTTATTTCAAATTATTCCTCCCATTTTAACGTCTTATTATAAACACACATTTTTCCTCCAAGTAAACATTTGGAAAAAAAATCGTGCTAATGAGCATTAAAAATATTTACTTACCGGCTTCACCCAAAAAAACCTCACGTATATAATCAACCACTGAAACGTACAGCTTCAATCATGAGTCTAGAATTCAACAAAATCATTCGCAATTAATTATCAATATTTATGAAGCGCTCAAAATTCTATAAATAGCTTGGACAATAAATTCATTTTTTTAAGGAAAGAAACCTTCTGGACACTTACATGTATACGTGTACTCACAGGCAAGTAAAAATCAAAGGATAAATATTACAGCTGGTTCAACAGTTGATAATAAATGAGGAGTGCTGGACCTGCCTAACACACAAGTTTGTCGATAAAGAATAACACCTTCACAACTCCATAACGAGTGCTACTCCAAGTAACAACTCCAAAGAACAACAAGTATCATGAGTTTCTTTTGTAGTCAACACGTTTAGGTAATAATTTCAAGATTAAATGATAAAATACTTAAGAGGTACTACCTATTATGTAAGGAAGGTGATTTCTAGTTTTAAATTTGACCAAGAATAACATGGAAGACTGGAAGATACTCACTCACAGGCGAGCCTTAAAAGTTCAACTTTTAATCAGATGATGAAGTTGCGGATCATTGAGGTATCTCATCCGCTTCCTCCTTATACATACGTCTATACCTCTTTGATTTAAATTTTACTCTATGGTCTTTTTAAAATCCACCCATTCTGTTGCATTGCAGGCTTTGCTGTATAGATAGATGTATACAGCTGTCATTAGAATGTCAGTTCAACATCAGTCAGAGGGTTCAATATCTTCGTGAAAAGTCCAACCCTATTAATGTGAATGTATACATATCTCTATGAAGACAAAGCTTCATTATGCCCTTGTACTAATAATTATTATTAAGTTACAAACTCGCATATGCTCTCAGCTTCGTGACTATATAGAAGCCCCAAGTTTACCAGGCTTGGATTTCAGGTACGATTGATTGGATCAACCTACTACTCTGAAGTTTGTATTCCTAGGTCTTCTGTATAAATAAAAGCTGTTGAAACATAAATTATAGTAAATCACATACGCAAATACTGCACACATGCTCTAATATTATGTAACTTTACTTGCTAAGCATGAACTCACAGAGAGAGAAGATAATCATTTGATACGGAGATTAATAGGTGTACTATTTATGTATGCTTATTGAGGTTTTCTATTACGTGCAATGCAATCGTTCCGCTGGAAATTGAATGCAAAAATAGGGCATTGGCCTTTACAGGGCCGACATTGAAAATAAATTAATATCAAGTTGCACGAAAACTTATATAAAGGTATTTTTACAAATAATGACGATAGCACAAAAGAGCCATTAAAATTAATCTAACATGTTTTGTACAGGACATGTGGAGATGGGACTATGTATTACATACGTGAACTGGGAATTGGAATAATAAGACGAGCTCCAATTATACTTACCTTTAGATTTAGTAGATGTTGCAGTTATGCATTTTATCGTAAGCGTGTACTTATGTTTAATTATATTTAGTGTTCTAGGAAAAATGTTTGCCATTACAAAAGTCTGAACCAAAAAGTTTCAGACAAGTTGGCTGCGGGCTTGGGTGGTAGATAAACTTATTATCACTTGCTATCAAAGGTGAAAATATGCTAGTCGATTATTGCTTGAATGAAAGGCTCTGTTTGAGTCAACCGTTTGTAGACTTTGATAATGAATTTGCATGATTTGCAAAACGCCATTTTCGTCGTCTTGTTTTGGTTCATTTACAATAAAAACATTTGAGGACGGAAAAATTGAAATATTGCAAGGATTCAAAACCGATTTGTCGTAAACTAGGCTTTAGGCCGTGATTAGTTGTCAATTTCCTGGCTTGATAAAGCCAGGTGTAGATTTGATATGACATAACCATTCTGAGGAAGTGGCCATCACCCCATTGTGTCGTTATGTGCAGAATTGTGCAAATGCATGCAAGCTTTAGCTTGCCACCGTGGATACCTGGATACCGTTGAAGCAAAAAAGAATGCAATTTCTTTAACACCTCCATACATCTAAACGTGAATGAATGCAATTATATGGCATCATTTCCCACTTTATTCACTGCAATTTTATTGATGCAACATTTACCTATCTATAATTTTGAAACCAGTTTTGGGGTAGAGTTTGGCAGTTTGGTGCTCATACATGGAAATTGTTAAGTATTTAAGCAATATTTGTGATTTACATTGAACCCCAGCATTATCTTCTGGTTTTGCATTTTAATCCTGTGGAAAACATACACAATGGTCATTTCCCTGCACTGCTAATTTAATTTCGCTGATCATTAGCATTTTCTGTGCATTTGATGATTGGTACCATATTTGAAACATTGGGCGCGTTGTTAAATTCAGACTTTAGTTAGTCAGTCAAAGTCTGCCTGAATTTTCACTGCTGCTAAACTAGCAATAAAATGACTAACTTGCGTCAAATAAGGCAGAGTCTGCCTTGTTTTAAGCGAGCGTCTGTTTTAGCGATGCGTAAAACTAGACTCCTGCTGAGCAGCCTGCAAAACTAATGCGAAAAACAGGCTAAAACTGACTGTCGCCGTGTTGTTAAATTTAACAACGCGCCCATTATGTAAATTATGTACGGTTATTACAAAAGTTTTTTCTCATTAATGAGGAAGAAAAAGGCAAGTCATGGAATAGCTAATTTTCGGAAAATATGTATGGTGTGCACGCTAAAAGATTTTTTGCTAATTTCATGTCATTCATTACTTTATGTGCATTACAGCATATTTCCACCACGCTAGTCGGAATGTTGGAAAGTTAACTGCCAACCACCCAAAGGTTAATTATGTGTACATACTAACTTTCCGACAAAACAATAACACACACGAAGGTTTCTAAAAATGGGTTTGACGCCCTCTATGAGTTGTCTGCTTCGAAAACTAACAAATGGAAATGGACTACTTTATTTGAGTCATCATGTCAACCGAAACATTGAGGCTGATTTAGAGAGTGAGATATGTCTATATGTACGTAGGGCTGTAATTTGTTCATGTAGTTATTGTTATTGTTCGGGTCAGACATGAACTGAACAATATAGCTGAATATTGTTTTGTTCAGCGAATTTTGTTCTTTGTTATAGTTCACCTAATTTTGTTTTTGTTCTTTTAATATTGTTATTGTTATAGTTCACGTAATGTATTTCTCCGTCCTTCCCTAATTTGTTTTGTTACTGTTCAGTTCTTAAGCTTCATATATTGTTATTGTTATTGTTCAGTTCTTCCAGATTTAAGTTTTTATAGTTTTGTTCAATGAACTGAACAAAACTAAACGTGAACTATATTACAGCCATAAATGTACGTTGAATTTCTTTATAGCGGCAGCCAAGGGACTGAAGGGAACCCAGAAATTCTGTCACCCTAGAGATGCCACTATATTGCTCCAAGGATCGAATGTAAGCACAATCAGGGATGAGAAAATGAAAGGTCGGAGTTTTATTTTGAAGTAGGCATAATAGTGGTCAGTTGTCCAGAATCAATGGGTGTACTTATTGTTTATTTGCTGAGGATACAATAATAAGGTGAAAAAGCATGAGTGTATAACGTTTGGGTTTGTGTAAATGTAGGTCTTCAGATATTTGTATGAAGCGCCCAAACGTCCGTGCGGGTACGTCTAAGTATCGTAGATGAATGTTTGTTGAAGAAGACACAATTTCTTACTAGGTATATTGAAGATATTTATATATATACGTAGAATTCCTTTATAGCGGCAGCAAAGAGACTAAAAGGGAGTCCAGAAATTCTGCCACTATAATAGCGCTCCAAGCGTTTTCCGTATTAAGATTTAAGGTGTCATGCCAAATCTCAAGGCATCACCTAAAAATTAGAGAAAATTCTGCTGATTTGTCAAAATTTAATTTTGATTCCATAAAATGTTGTTTTTCATTTTTCGACTATACATAGTCTAATTATTTAGACAAAAATAGGAGCAAAAAGCGCCTAAAACCCTTAAAATTCTTGAAATTTCCACCACTATATAGAATTTTTTAAAAACCTGACCACTATAGCATATCGTCGGCGAAATTCCAGAAGGAGCTATAATTTTTCAAGCGTCGTTCCAAAAGGGGCTATATGCAGCGGTAGCCTAATATTCAAAGGTGCCAAGTGTGTGCTTGTCCGCTATAGCGAGCGGTGGCGGAAGCATATAACCCCTTCTGACTTTCGAGTTTCTTCAACTCTCAGTTGGTACTATCACGTATTCACGATTTCTGCATGTAGCTCCTTCTGGACTTTCACCGACGATATAATTACCTCAACCATGGGGAATCTCTGGAGAGGAATTTAGTCTGCCACTGTAGAGGGATGGAATGCCATCTTAGGGGGAACCATCACGTAGAGAATCTTCCGTACTCTATCCATTTATTAAGGTGAAATCACTGTGAAATAAATGGGATGTGATAAAATTATAAAATTACAATTAAGAAATTTTGTTTTTTGGAGAATTGCAGGAAATATTTTGGAGGGGCAACAGAACATCCTCCCGGGCCGGGACCGCGCAAGCGTTTTTCGGTCCGTAATTCATAAGAATTTTAAGTATTGCTCCGAAGCAGCAAGATTTGTTAATGGTGAGATATAAGTGAGAAGGATTATAGTGATTTTCGATTCATTTTCGGTCTTATTTTTAAAAAATCAGTTTCGTAGATTTCGTTTGTCTCTGCAATGGTTTTATCTAGTCGCCAATGAATTGCCAGGGGTGCAACATCATTACGTCCACCTCCTGGCCTTTTTCAGGGGGTGACGGGGCAATGGGACGGTATACAGCATTAAGCATCAGGAGGCCATGCAGTACTCTATGTAAATACTATACTGCTACCTATGCATTAGAAATACTTAATACTTGTATCCATGGATACAAGACAAATGATTCCAACAATCCACGACAAAATCAATAATATCCCAAAAATAGTAGCAAACTCCAAAAAACAATACAAATAGTTTTATTATTAATAACCAGCAGCAGCACTGTGAAAAATAAATCCAATCTTTGAACAGGATTCCCCAAACAAAAGATTTGCACAGGAATAGTTTGTTTTTAAAATTTGACAGGTTCCCCTGTTGAATTGATCCTTAAAAGCCATTTTAACAGGGACACCGGTTAATTTTATAGGGGCGTCTGCAAAATTTTAACAGATTTCCCCGAGCAAACCTTTTGATTGGGGAATCCTGTTCAAAAATTCCATTTTATTTTGTTGTGTTCGTAAAATTTTGTAAATAACCAAAATATGGTTAGGAAATTCCTAATTTCCATTCCATGAACAGCCAGAATTTATAGCATAAACGGCCACTGGCAGCTCTATCTGTCATACTTTAATTAAATACAGTTTGAAAAATTGCTTGAAGTGCGTAACTCTTAAAAAACAACAAATTAGTACAAAAAATAGCACTAAGGTCACGGACTAAAGAGCCAGTGTATTATTTACATGACCTCTCCCTCTTTTGCGAATCATATAAGAATATTTGACGGATTCCTTCGTTATATATTTACTGCCTTTGGTGTAAACATTTGTATACAAAATCAACTATACTCCTGTCGTAATCAAATATATTTTCATTTCAAATAATTGTTTTCTTAAGTGCTTACATACAACCGCATTTTCTTATTCCCAGTATAGTAGTATAGAATTATCTCTCGTCTACATCCCCAATGCATCCCCTAAGCTTAATTGATTAATCAAATTCAATTTAATTAATGTTTCCCATTCCTACTGCCTTCGTGTGTTGTGTCTCTGCATATAATGGCACATGTAATTTTAATTCCATTCCAATTTAAGCTGATGAAGACTACAAATGCAATGAATTACTAACAAATATAGAAATTCGGTGCATTTACAATTTAGCAATACATTCATCGCTGACTATGAATCAGTGTGGACCTCAATTTATATAGGTTTCTCACAAAAACACAAACTTCAGCTATATGTGAGAAAACAGGCCTGTTTTTAACGTATATTATGGACGAATCTTGGATTGCTCTATTAAAAGTTTTGTCCCATCGCCAATCGCCATTGCAATTGCTGAGGCCTTAATAAAGCTGTGCTTTAATAAACTATAGGAGGTAAAGAACGGAACGGAGTTGACGGCTTTAGGAATCAGCAATAGTATGTACAAGAACTGCTTTACAAGCAGACCTATAGTGTGCTTAATATTATGTGCTACCACAAATATACTATTTCTTTTACTGCGGTAGTGCAGAGTGCAGACAGAGCACACGTACATGTATTTACGAGGACTTTAGAATCAAACTCGGATAAGTCCACTTTTGTAAATTTTACAGGAACAGCAAAAAACTGTCATTTCGTAAGGGATAAAAGGCAGTGATGTTCGGAGCTGGCTGAGGTTGGCACTGCATTGTCCCGGAAAGATTATGTGTAGGTTCGAGTCCTACCAGCCTCGTTTACA